>JAWHQI010000999.1:77500-142544 GCA_033032865.1 Dactylorhiza incarnata | reverse complement strand
CATTCTAAAAGGTATTGTGGGCAAAAATTGGGCAACTAGATCAAGAGTTCTGTCTGTTTGAAGTTTATGGTCATTTGGAGCTAAATCCCACATTACCACTGCAACCCACTGTAGATCAACCACTAAATGAAACTAGAATGGGTAAAACTGTTGTCCATTGATACAGGGCTCCGATCTAATTCGAAAAGGTGTTGTGGGCAAAAATCTGTCAACCAGATCAAATTTATGGATGCTTTAAGTTTAGGTGTCAATTGGAGCAAAAATCTCTCATTTCCACTGCAACTCAATGTAAATCCTATCTCCATAGGATGTATGGCTCTGAGCTCATTGCGAAAAGTGTTTTGGGCAAAATCCAACAACCGGATCAAAAGTTATAGCTGTTTGAAGTTTAGGTGCCAGGTTGGAGCTAAATCCCACATTACCACTACAACTCAATGTATATCGACCACTAAATGAACTAGATTGAGTAAAACTTGCTGTCCCATTGAATGTATGGCTCGGAGCTCATTTCGAAGAGGTTTGTGAGCAAAATCAGACAACCTGATCAAAAGTTATGGCTGTTTCAAGTTTAGGTGTTATTTGGAGCTAAATTTTCGAATTACCAGTACAACCCGCTATATATCGACAACTAAATGAGCTGCAATGTGTAAAACTTGTGCTTCAATGAATGTAGGGCTCCGAGCTCATTCCTAAAAGGTGTTATGGGGGTAAAATCAGATTACCGGATCAAAAGTTATTGATGTTTAAAGTTTGAGTGTCATTTGTAGCTAAATCTCTTACTTTCACTACAAATCGCATCTAAAATCTTTCATTTGAAATTTATGTGTCATTTTGAAATTTATGTGTCATTTGGAGCGAAATCTAGTATTACCAGTACAAACCCATTGTATATCGACCTCTAAATGAACTGAATGGGTTAAAATTGTTCTTCATTGGATTTTTGGCTCCGATCTCATTCCGAAAAGGTATTGGGGGCGAAATCGGACAACCGAATCAAAAGTTACGGATATTTGAAGATTAGGTCTCCTTTCAAGCTAAATACCTTCTTACCAACCCGCATAACCACTGGAACCCACTGTATATCGAACAATAAATGAACTTGAATGGTTATATCCTACTCTCCACTGGATGTAGGCCTCCGAGCTCATTCTAAAAGGTATTGTGGGCAAAAATTGGGCAACTGGATCAAGAGTTATGTCTGTTTGAAGTTTATGTGTCATTTGGAGCTAAATCCCACATTACCACTGCAACCCACTGTAGATCAACCACTAAACGAACTAGAATGGGTAAAACTTGTTGTCCATTGGATGCAGGGCTCCGATCTCATTCTGAAAAGGTGTTGTGGGCAAAAATCTGACAACCGGATCAAATTTATGGATGTTTTAAGTTTATGTGTCAATTGGAGCAAAATCCCTAATTTCCACTGCAATCCACTATCCACCGACCTCTAAATGACCTCAATCAAGTAAATCCTATTCTCCATAGGGTGTATGGCTCTGAGCTCATTGCGAAAAGGTGTTTTGGGCAAAATCCGGACAACCGGATCAAAAGTTATAGCTGTTTGAAGTTTAGGTGCCAGTTGGAGCTAAATCCCACATTACCACTACAACTCAATGTATATCGACCACTAAATGAACTAGATTGGGTAAAACTTGCTCTCCATTGAATGTATGGCTCGGAGCTTATTTCGAAGAGGTTTTGTGAGCAAAAATCAGACAACCTGATCAAAAGTTATTGCTGTTTCAAGTTTAAGTGTCTTTGGAGCTAAATTTCGCATTACCAGTGCAACCCGCTATATATCGACAACTAAATGAGCTGCAATGGGTAAAACTTGTGCTTCAATGAATGTAGGGCTCCGAGCTCATTCCTAAAAGGTGTTGTGGGGGAAAAATTAGACAACCGAATCAAAAGTTATTGATGTGTTAAGTTTGAGTGGTATTTCTAGCTAAATCTCTTACTTTCACTACAAACCGCATCTAAAATTCTTTCATTTTGAAATTTATGTGTCATTTGGAGCTAAATATAGTATTACCAGTACAACCCATTGTATATCGACCTCTAAACGAGCTTGAATGGGTAAAAATTGTTCTCCATTGGATTTTGGGCTCCGATCTCATTCTGAAAAGGTATTGTGGGCGAAAAATCGGACAACCGGATCAAAGTTACGGATATTTGAAGATTCGGTCTCCTTTCAAGCTAAATACCTTATTACCAACCCGCATAACCACTGGAACCCACTGTATATCAAACAATAAATGAACTTGAATGGTTATATCCTACTCTCCACTGGATTTAGGCCTCCGAGCTCATTCTAAAAGGTATTGCGGGCAAAAATTGGGCAACTGGATCAAGAGTTATGTCTGTTTGAAGTTTATCTGTCATTTGGAGCTAAATCCCACATTACCACTGCTACCCACTGTAGATCAACCACTAAAAGAACTAGAATGGGTAAAACTTATTGTCCATTGGATGCAGTGCTCCGATCTCATTCCGAAAAGGTGTTGTGGGCAAAAATCTGACAACCGGATCAAATTTATGGATGTTTTAAGTTTAGGTGTCATTGGAGCAAAATCTCTCATTTCCACTGCAATACACTATCCACCGACCTCTAAATGAACTCGATCAAGTAAATCCTATTCTCCATAGGATGTATGGCTCTGAGCTCATTGCGAAAAGGTGTTTTGGGCAAAATCCGGACAACCGGATCAAAAGTTATAGTTGTTTGAAGTTTAGGTGCCAGTTGGAGCTAAATCCCACATTACCACTACAACTCAATGTATATCGACCAATAAATGAACTAGATTGGGTAAAACTTGCTCTCCATTGAATGTATGGCTCGAAGCTCATTTCGAAGAGGGGTTGTGAGCAAAAATCAGATAACCTGATCGTTATTGCTGTTTCAAGTTTAGGTGTCATTTGGAGCTAAATTTCGCATTACCAGTGCAACTTGCTATATATCGACAACTAAATGAGCTGCAATGGGTAAAACTTGTGCTTCAATAAATGTAGTGCTCCGAGCTCATTCCTAAAAGGTGTTATGGGGGTAAAATCAGACAACCGGATCAAAATTTATTGATGTTTAAAGTTTGAGTGTCATTTGTAGCTAAATCTCATACTTTCACTACAAACCGTATCTAAAATTCTTTCATTTTGAAATATATGTGTTATTTGTAGCTAAATCTAGTATTACCAGTCCACCCATTGTATATCGACCTCTAAACGAGCTTGAATGGGTTAAAATTGTTCTCCATTGGATTTTGGGCTCCGATTTCATTCCGAAAAGGTATTGTGGGCGAAAATCGGACAACCGGATCAAAAGTTACGGATATTTGAAGATTAGGTCTCCTTTCAAGCTAAATACCTTCTTACCAACCCGCATAACAACTGGAACCCACTGTATATCGAACAATAAATGAACTTGAATGGTTATATCCTACTCTGCATTGGATGAAGGGCTCCGAGCTCATTCTAAAAGGTATTGTGGGCAAAAATTGGGCAACTGGATTAAGAGTTCTGTCTGTTTGAAGTTTATGTGTCATTTGGAGCTAAATCCCACATTACCACTGCAATCCACTGTAGATCAACCACTAAACGAACTAGAATGGGTAAAACTTGTTGTCCATTGGATGCAGTGCTCCGATCTCATTCTGAAAAGGTGTTGTGGGCAAAAATCTGACAACCCGGATCAAATTTATGGATGTTTTAAGTTTAGGTGTCAATTGGAGCAAATCCCTCATTTCCACTGCAATCCACTATCCACTGACCTCTAAATGAACTCAATCGAGTAATCCTATTATCCATAGGATGTATGGCTCTGATCTCATTGTGAAAAGGTGTTTTGGGCAAAATCCGGACAACCGGATCAAAAAGTTATAGCTGTTTGAAGTTTAGGTGCCAGTTGGAGCTAAATCCCACATTGCCACTACAACTCAATGTATATCGACCACTAAATGAACTAGATTGGGTAAAACTTGCTCTCCCTTGAATGTATGACTCGGAGCTCATTTCGAAGAGATTTTGTGACCAAAAATCAAATAACCTGATCAAAAGTTATGGTTGTTTCAAGTTTAGGTGTCTTTGGAGCTAAATTTCGCATTACCAGTGCAACCCGCTATATATCAACAACTAAATGAGCTGCAATGGGTAAAACTTGTGCTTCAATGAATATAGAGCTCCGAGCTCATTCCTAAAAGGTATTGTGGGGGGAAAAATCAGACAACCGAATCAAAAGTTATTGATGTTTTAAGTTTGAGAGTCATTTGTAGCTAAATCTCTTACTTTCACTACAAACCGCATCTAAAATTCTTTCATTTTGAAATTTATGTGTCATTTGGAGCTAAATGTAGTATTACCAGTACAACCCATCGTATATCGACCTCTAAAAAAGCTTGAATGGGTAAAAATTGTTCTCCATTGGATTTTGGGGTCCGATCTTATTCCGAAAAGGTATTGTGGGTGAAAATCGGACATCCGGATCAAAAGTTACGGATATTTGAAGATTAGGTCTCCTTTCAAGCTAAATACAATATTACCAACCCGCATAACCACTGGAACCCACTGTATATCGAACAATAAATGAATGGTTATATCCTACTCTCCACTGGATGTAGGCCTCCGAGCTCATTCTAAAAGGTATTCTGGGCAAAAATTGGCAACTGGATCAAGAGTTCTGTCTGTTTGAAGTTTATGTGTCATTTGGAGCTAAATCCCACATTACCACTGCAACCCACTTTAGATCAACCACTAAATGAACTAGAATGGGTAAAACTTATTGTCATTGGATGCAGTGCTCCGATCTCATTCCGAAAAGGTGTTGTGGGCAAAAATCTGACAACCGGATCAAATTTATGGATGTTTTAAGTTTAGGTGTCAATTGGAGCAAAATTCCTTATTTTCCACTGTAATCCACTATCCACCGACCTCTAAATGAACTCGATCGAGTAAATCCTATTCTCCAATAGGATGTATGGCTCTGAGCTCATTGCGAAAAGGGTTTTGGGCAAATCCCGACAACCAGATCAAAAGTTATAGCTGTTTGAAGTAGGTGCCAGTTGGAGCTAAATCCCACATTACCACTACAACTCAATGTATATCGAACAATAAATGAACTAGATTGGGTAAAACTTGCTCTCCATTGAATGTATGGCTCGAAGCTCATTTCGAAGAGGTTTTGTGAGCAAAAATCAGACAACCTGATCAAAAGTTATGGCTCTTTTCAAGTTTATGTGTCATTTGGAGCTAAATTTCGCATTACCAGTGCAACCCGCTATATATCGACAACTAAATGAGCTACAATGGGTAAAACTTGTGCTTCAATGAATGTAGGGCTTCGAGCTCATTCCTAAAATGTTCGATTCAAAAGTGCGCCTCCGAAAGAAATCGAGGGTTGCGGATTATCGGTTACTATTTGGTTAGAGAATTCAGACCGCTAGCAGCGGTCGAGGCCAGACTTCGCCCGCCGCGGCAAATGCCACTCCTGCGACGGGCTTTCCTTTGATTGAAAAGTAGCGGTTACAAGTGCAGGAAAGTAGAAGCCGGCCGGGTCAAACAGTTCGCAAGACGGGAAACTCGAGACCGCAGCTCAGACAAGCGAGCTCTTGGATTCGAGTGTGTGTGTCTTAATGAACAGTGCCGCCCCCTATTTATAGGCTTGGGGGCCTGCCTATTTATAGGCTTGGGAGCTATTGGGCAACTGGATCAAGAGTTCTGTCTGTTTGAAGTTTATGTGTCATTTGGAGCTAAATCCCACATTACCACTGCAACCCACTGTAGATCAACCACTAAATGAACTAGAATGGGTAAAACTTGTTGTCCATTGGATACAGGGCTCCGATCTCATTCGAAAAGGTGTTGTGGGCAAAAATCTATCAACCAGATCAAATTTATGGATGTTTTAAGTTTAGGTGTCAATTGGAGCAAAATCTCTCATTTCCACTGCAATCCACTATCCACCGAACTCTAAATGAACTCGATCGAGTAAATCCTATTCTCCATAGGATGTATGGCTCTGAGCTCATTGCGAAAAGTTGTTTTGGGCAAAATCCAAACAACCGGATCAAAAGTTATAGCTGTTTGAAGTTTAGGTGCCAGTTGGAGCTAAATCCCACATTACCACTACAACTCAATGTATATCGACCACTAAATGAACTAGATTGAGTAAAACTTGCTCTCCATTGAATGTATGGCTCGGAGCTCATTTCGAAGAGGTTTTGTGAGCAAAAATCAGACAACCTGATCAAAAGTTATGGCTGTTTCAAGTTTAGGTGTCATTTGGAGCTAAATTTCGAATTACCAGTGCAACCCGCTATATATCGACAACTAAATGAGCTGCAATGTGTAAAACTTGTGCTTCAATGAATGTAGGGCTCCGAGCTCATTCCTAAAAGGTGTTATGGGGGTAAAATCAGATTACCGGATCAAAAGTTATTGATGTTTAAAGTTTGAGTGTCATTTATAGCTAAATCTCTTACTTTCACTACAAATCGCATCTAAAATTCTTTCATTTTGAAATTTATGTGTCATTTGGAGCGAAATCTAGTATTACCAGTACAACCCATTGTATATCGACCTCTAAATGAACTTGAATGGGTTAAAATTGTTCTTCATTGGATTTTTGGCTCCGATCTCATTCCGAAAAGGTATTGTGGGCGAAAATCGGACAACCGGATCAAAAGTTACGGATATTTGAAGATTAGGTCTCCTTTCAAGCTAAATACCTTCTTACCAACCCGCATAACCACTGGAACCCACTGTATATCGAACAATAAATGAACTTGAATGGTTATATCCTACTCTCCACTGGATGTAGGCCTCCGAGCTCATTCTAAAAGGTATTGTGGGCAAAAATTGGGCAACTGGATCAAGAGTTCTGTCTGTTTGAAGTTTATGTGTCATTTGGAGCTAAATCCCACATTATCACTGCAACCCACTTTAGATCAACCACTAAATGAACTAGAATGGGTAAAACTTATTGTCAATTGGATGCAGTGCTCCGATCTCATTCCGAAAAGGTGTTGTGGGCAAAAATCTGACAACCGGATCAAATTTATGGATGTTTTAAGTTTAGGTGTCAATTGGAGCAAAATCCCTTATTTCCACTGTAATCCACTATCCACCGACCTCTAAATGAACTCGATCGAGTAAATCCTATTCTCCATAGGATGTATGGCTCTGAGCTCATTGCGAAAAGGTGTTTTGGGCAAAATCCGGACAACCAGATCAAAAGTTATAGCTGTTTGAAGTAGGTGCCAGTTGGAGCTAAATCTCACATTACCACTACAACTCAATGTATATCGAACAATAAATGAACTAGATTGGGTAAAACTTGCTCTCCATTGAATTTATGGCTCGAAGCTCATTTCGAAGAGGTTTTGTGAGCAAAAATCAGACAACCTGATCAAAAGTTATGGCTGTTTCAAGTTTATGTGTCATTTGGAGATAATTTCGCATTACCAGTGCAACCCGCTATATATCGACAACTAAATGAGCTACAATGGGTAAAACTTTTGCTTCAATGAATGTAGGGCTTCGAGCTCATTCCTAAAATGTTCGATTCAAAAGTGCGCCTCCGAAAGAAATCGAGGGTTGCGGATTATCGGCTACTATTTGGTTAGAGAATTCAGACCACTAGCAGCGGTCGAGGCCAGACTTCGCCCGCCGCGGCAAATGCCACTCCTGCGACGGGCTTTCCTTTGATTGAAAAGTAGCGGTTACAATTGCAGGAAAGTAGAAGCCGGCCGGTCAAACAGTTCGCAAGACGGGAAACTCGAGACCGCAACTCAGACAAGCGAGCTCTTGGATTCGAGTGTGTGTGTCTTGTGAACAGTGCCGCCCCCTATTTATAGGCTTGGGGGCCTGCCCGAATGGGCAGGGTTATAATTACCACCTGCCCGGGTACAGGAGAAACGGGCAGGCGGTGACGGGATGCACAAAGAAGAAAAAGAAAGAAGCCGCGCGGCTTGGCGGCTTGGTCTTCCGACCCGTCTGACCTGAGGCTGAAGATACCGGGACCAAGTCAATGATGCAGACCGAGCGGCCTCTGGCTTGAGACCGCGGTCTGCCTTCTGGACATGGCTTGGCTGATCTTCACGAGGCAACCCTGATAGTCTCTGATCTGAAACCGCGCCTTGTTCTCCGGGCTTGAACCTTGAGTTTCTATGGCACAACCCGCGCGGTCTCCTACCTGAGACCGCAAATAGCCTTTTTGCCCTGGCCCTTGACGATCTTCACCCTTGGGGGCGGTCCGAAAATGACGTCAGACCACCTGGCCTGGCTTACCTTGAACTAAGAGCCACTGATCCTGCAAACTAGCGGCCTGACCTAGCAGTTCGCCCGGTCCGAGAATGGTCCAACCCGAGAAGCGGTTTTCCGGGTAAACATAATCCCCGCATATTTTCAAATCTCAAGAGAATTTCGAAAATATTAGCTTTAGCCGGGAGACCGCATCCGACTTGTCCTGAATTCTATAAAAGAGCCAGAGAGTTCATTCTGCAGAGTTTTTTCTGAAATCACGGGATATTACTCGCCAGTTGCGGTTAGAATTTTTAAGACCGGCAATTCTTCAATAATGGACTTCCTAGACACCGTGTTAGACCGCGTGGATCCCGCCGGAGATCAAAGAAGGTAGAAGGTAAAAGGCGCGAATCGACGGAGAAGTCGAAAAAGGAGAAGGAAAAGCAGGACCGGAAGGACCGGAAAAAGAGGAAGCGGGCTGAGAAGGCCGCGGCAGATAATTCCAAGTCCGTCGTGGACTCAACAACCCTCAAGACTCCCGCGGAGCCCGCAGCGGACAGTTCGGGGCCTTCCCCCGGCGACTCGCTGATTCCTCCCAGAGACCTTGGCCAACTGGTCGCTAGGCCGCTGAACAAAGAGGAGGCCGCCCCTTCTGGAAAAGTTGACCCCGGTAGCCCTTCGAAGAAGGTCGGCGAGACCGACTCGTTTGGCATGGAAATCACCCCATCCGGGAATCCTCACTTGCTTGTCAGAGATTTGGAGGAGGAGGCGGTTAACTCTCCAAGGCCGGGCGAACTGAGTACCCCTTTATCCGTGGACGACTACCCCAGTCCCCCCAAAGAAGTTAGCCCAGCTCCGGGTAAGAAAGAGAAGAAAAGGAAGAAGACCGGGTCAGTGACCGAGCGAATAACCAAGAAGGTTAAGAGACTAGCCTCCAAGGAAAGGGTGGCTTTTAAGAAACCAGCCGAGTCCCTCCTCCAGACCAATCCGCGACTAAAAGAGGAGCTTGGCCTAGCGACTCCTCCATCCACTAAGGTAAATGACTCGCCGGCTACCCCTGATGCGAAACCGGGCGACCTGCCTCCGGACTCGGCGAGTAGTTTATCATTTAATGGGATCTTTCAGGATATGGATGAGCTGGTGAGACGAGACAAGCTTCTTGACAGCCCGTTGGCTTCAGAGCGAACTGCCCCTCCTACAGATAACACAGCCCGGCCTGAGGAGACCGCCCAGACAGGAGGCCGAAAAGCGAGAAGCTGCTGCCCGGACTGCCTTGGAGGTCGAAGAGAAAGCGAGGGAACTCGGAGAAGTGCTGAAAGCGCGGGAGGAAAGTTCCCCCAGCGATGACCGGGGAGGAAATAATGATGGTGAAGAAGGACGGGGGCGGTGCGGGCTTTAAACAAGCCGCTGCGGCCCGATCCTTTTGCGCCAGGTAAGCGTCCCACGGATTATAAAGCTGTCCGCTTCTTTATTCCGCGGCCTTGTCGCAATAAATTAGTGAACCCGCCGCCGAGCTTCTTTCCCTTAGCGGCCTGGTCCTCTTCCGCTAGGCAGAGTATGGAGAGACTCTGGCGTGAGCAACGTCGGAGGATGGACCCGGAACAGTCTAAGCGGCCTGTGCGCCCAGGCATTGCTCTTATATTTATGTCCATTTTTGTATATATATATGGCGTTGCATGCTCTTGCTTTTCATAACCGAGCGGCTTCTTGCAGATAGCGAGGATCAGATTGTGAAGCCGAGCGACCTCGAGGCCAACCTGCCTCCATCAGTTCCCCTGATATCAACCTGTGTAACGACCTCGCAAGAAGGGCCACAACTGTTCGGGCATCTAGAGGAAGATCTAGCGAACATGAGGGCCGTTTGAAGGAGGTGGAAGACCGGGAGGCCGCCACTCAGACTGCTCTGGAGGCCGAACGAATGGCGAGGAAGAAGGTTGAAGAGGCGCTGAAGGCGCAGGTAGAGATTGACAGGAAGTCCAGCACAGAAAGGGAGAATGGCTTGGAGATTCAGCTTGAGGCCGCGCGAGCTGCGGTGGAGGCCACGAAAGCTGCAGTAGAGGCCGAGAAGAGGGCCAAGGTGGCGCAAGTCGCTACCCTGACCGCCCAGCTCGAGAAGGAGAAGAGGGCATCCGCTAAGTTCGAGGATGACTCGAGATATTACCAAGATAAATTCATGCGGTTAACCAGGGAAGTCGCTGCGGGCCGGCGAAGTATGAATGATGGAATGCAGGTTGTTAGCCGCCCGACTGTTGTGGCGGGCTCAAATCCTCCCCCGGTTCGGGCGGCTGATCCAATGATTGATGAGGCCACCGCAACCCCCCGCATGATTGCCGCTACGCGGGTCGAAAGGGATGCCGGGCGGCTTCATAGCACAATCAACCACCTCCATTATCATACCAGCCAGATTTACTCTCTTCTGAACACCACCAGTGACCAGGTCGCGCGACTTCACAGAGAGGATGTCTCCCCAGAACACCGTCAGCCGTGACCGGCTATTGAGAACAATTTGTATTATGAATGCAGCTTATTGATTCGGCCTTTGTTGGACAATGTTCCTTTCTATCTTATGTCTTTTATTTGAATAACTCGTGCGGTTTCTTGTTTAACCGCTATATTTTGTGTTCCGTTTAGATCTTGTGTTTTATCCGAACTGATTTCAGGTCGCACGATCTGTGATGTATGCTTGCTCTTGTTTTCCTGAATGCCTTTGCTTCTTTTATTTTTCTGGTGAATCTAACTATGCAGGATATTAACCGCGCGGTTAGAATGTATAGCCGCGACATAGCTTTACTATTTGCAGATCGTAAAAATCTATAAGTAGGGACTCTTCGAAGTCATTTTTACGATTTCCAGATGGCGCGATCTAAGAACAAGTCGCAGCGGCCTGTTAAGGTTAAAGCCGTCCGAGCGGATGCGGCCTTGGCTTTTCATTCGGCGGACCACCCAGAGTGCCGACTCACCCAGAGCGAATTGGATGAATTTATTGCAAAACACATGGCAGGGAGTAATCTGCTCACGCGGCTTCCTTTGCGCGACGAGCGGATTAACTCTTCCAATCCGCACCAAATAGCCGTCCCGGTCGACCACTTTGAATATGGCTTCAAATTTCCGCTGCCACTTGAAGTCATAGCCATTTTTGACCATTACGGGGTTGTACCCGGCCAGCTTCCACCGAACTCCATCGCCTCCATATATAGTTTCATTTCCTACCTGCGGTTCGAGCGAACCAGTTTTTCCCTTGACCTATTCAGGAAGTTCTTCTCGGTGCGGGCTGTCTCCGACTCGGGGACCTCAACCTTCAGGGGGCACCTCTACTTTGGCTGCCACGGATTGAAGATCGTCAACTTGGCGAACAGGGTCTCGGACTGGTCGGAGCGGTTTGTAATGCTCGAAGGCAACTTCGGACTGTTGCAAACCAACCCGCAAGTTCGGGGGGAAGAGGTTTTCCAAATCCCTCAGGTTGGAAAGATCGAGATGGACACCTTCACGTTCCTTGAGAACGAGCGGTTGGACATCAATCACTACATCCTGCTGTTCTCAGAATTGGAGGACATCCTCCCCGAGCATAGTAAGTTCCTTTTGACTGCTTGTATATGACCGCGCGGACTTCTTCATTTACACTTTTGATTTTACCTTGCAGCAGCCCACATTGTTCCTGTGAACAAGCCGGTCACGCTGGCCGGCCCGGTTTTGACCCAGAGGGAAAAGAGGCAGTGGCGAAACAGGTCGCTATCGTCAGAGGAAGAGGACCCGACTTCTCCTGATGACTACGAACTTCTTCGTTCCTGTGGAAACCCGCCCGGCCTGCAGGGCAACCCGACTGTCCTCTGGCATAGGGATGGAAGCCGCATCCGGGTATCCACTGCACTTCCTTCATGGGGGAGTGAAAAGATTAACCGCCATGCCCTAGCCGCCGGGGCCGCTTTGTATGGTCGAAAGACCTTAAAGAAGCTGAGGAGAACTCCTGAAGAAGAGCTTCCCCGGCTAGCGGCACAAGCCGGTTCCTGGGGCTTCACGGCCAATCACTTCATGGCCCTGTTGTACAGGCGGCTGGTTTCTGTTCAGAAGCACCTGGAAAAGAAGTACAAGGAGCAGGCCGCGGAGATTGCGCGGCTTCGAGAGGAGAATGCGCGTCTTCAAGGAGTCGTGGCGGTGAGTTTCTCAAATTACGCGGTTTCTTTTATTCAGTCTGAGCGACCTAATTTATTTTTCCTTTTTTGCAGAAACAATATGAGATGATCAACCCGGCCTTTCAAGATGAGGTGTTGCCTCATGTGGCCCAAGGGATCAACAAAGCTTTGGGTCTTATGGAAGACCGGGGCGGTCTGTGCGAAGGATTCGAGGGCACCACTTTCTCCGACCTCTTCCCTGCCTTGAAGGTCCAACTTGATGAAATCAGCCGAAGGCAGAAAGGAAAAACCAAGGTGGGCGAGGAGGCTGAAGCCGATGCGGGCAGGGAGATTGTTCTCCATCAAGAGGGCGATGCAAGTGGTGAAGCCGCTGAAGAGGACGACGCAGATGATGATGCCGGTGACGACGATGAGGATGATGAGGATGATTTGTCCTCGGGAACAACCGGCTCCGCTAGTAAGACCGAGCGGTCTAGTGATAGCGATTCATCGGATTCTTCCTCGTCAAGTGAAGGCTATTCGTCCGGACGTTGACATCGATGGTGCGGACTCGAGTTCCCCTGTCAAGAAGAAGAAGAAGAAGTCGGCAGACTAGCGCCCTTGTTTTGATTTTATTTTTGTGTAACCGCCGATTTCTTTTTGTTAGCCGGGCGGTCAGTATTTTGTTAACATATTTTGAAGAATGAATAGAAATTTTACCTGTCTGATTGTCATTCTATTGTTACTTACTTGTGGTTGATATCTTGTCTCTCTCTCTCTCTCTTTTAAACCTTTTGCTCTTGATCTAGCCGTGCGGCTATCCTGATCTGAGTATGAATGATGATCGATGATCTTGGACGGTCTATATTCAACCAGTGCGATTACTCATTTAGATCTCAGGGTATCCGATTTCTGATAGTTTGAACTATAAAGGATATACTCGCGCGATTATAGTTCAGACCGAGCGGTCTCTTATCATTCAAAGATATCTCATCCTCGTTGATGCAAGTAATAAACTTTAATTTTGCGCGGTTTGAATACAATCCTGGTGAGTAACCCATTGTATCCAGGGATAACTTCTCGCTAGGAAATAGACCAGCCCGATCGGTTAGAACATAATCTGAGCGGCGATACACTTAGATCCAAAGATACCCAGACTTGATTAATTTGAGATATAGATAGATTCGCCCGGCTAGAATGCAACCCGGGCAATCATATAATTAAATTTAGAAACATCCAACCCATTAAAGGATGGATAAGTCCGCCCGGCTAGAATGCAATTCCGGCAACCGTATAATCAGATCCAGAAATATCCAACTTTACTAGCATAAGAGGTCGATAAGTCTGCCTGGCTAGGATATGACTCGGGCGACCATATATTTAAATCTAAAAACATCTAACTCAATAAAGGATGGATAAACCCGCCCGGTTAGAATGCAACCCGGGTAATCAGATAATTAGCTCCGGAGATATCCAACTTAGTTTAAAGATAGACAGATTCGCCCGGCTAGAATGCAACCCGAGCAATCATATAATTAGATCCAGGAACATTCAACTCGATAGAATGGAGAGATAGATAAACCCCACCGGTCAGAATGAAATCCGGGCAATCATATAATTAGCTACAGAAATATCCAACTTATAAAAGATGGATGAACCCGCCCGGTTAGAATACAACCCGGGCAATCATACAACTGGTTCTAGAGATATCTATCTTATAAAAGATTGATAGGGCCGCCCAGTTTGAATACAACCTGGGCAACCATGTAATTGTCCAAAAATATCCTGACTTATACACAATCAGACTGTTCGGTTTGCAAGTTCATACCGCCCGGTCTTAATATCACAACCCTTTATTAGGGTAGACGAACACCTGCACCTATTTTAATAATATCTTCCTCGAATGGTTTTATACAAGAAACCATAAGAGGTATTGCCTTCCTGTAGGGAAAAAGGATAATCTACAGGCTCAGATGACCAAGTGGGCAGGTGGGCCTCGGCGGCGAACATTGCTTTCCCCAAGTGGTCATAAGAGCTGTAGAGAGAAAGAAAAGAGAAAAGTATGTACAGACTCAAATGACCAAGTGGTCAGGTGGGCCTCGGCGGCGAACATTGCTTTCCTCAAGTGGTCATAAGAGCTGTAAGCGTCTCATCTGCTCTCTTTCCTAGGGTTACAAGCCGAGTTGATCAATTGGGCAGGTGGGCCTCGGCGGCGAACATTGCTTTCCTTAGAGAGATCAACTCAGTTGTGGGCCCAACTAGGCACCGTTTTGAGAGTACCTAAGAGTATTCGACGGTCACAGGCTATGATGATCAGTTGGGCAGGTGGGCCTTGGCGGCGAATATTGCTTTCCTCAGAAAGATCATCAAAGCTGTAACTATATCCCTTTCGGGGCATGATAGAGCTGACAATCACCTAGACCTCCCTTGATGCAGGGGTGTGTCAGATATCGGCCGGGATCCAAAGTTCTGAAGACCACCGCAGCGGAATTGGCAAGCTACCACTACACGTGTGCGAAAACTCCCCGCATCACATGGTCTTGGTGGGTTTTACGCTATGACTACAATCCGAGGGGGTTCGAGCAGAATTTGGCGATATCTCAGAGGTTCAGCGAGTGAGATATGTATATTTGTATTTATAATGTAGAGAACCATCAGACAAGGAGAAGTGTCAGAATAGGGCTTTTCATTTAATACCAAAGAGACGTAAAGAATGAAAGAGATAGTTCAAGGATAAAATCGTTTAAGATCGTCACCGCTCCAGGTGCGTGAGATGTCTTCTCCTTCGCTGGTTTGGAGACGGTAGGCCCCATTCTTCAATACTTCTTTGATAAAAAAAGGCCCTGCCCTGTTGGGATTCAGCTTTCCAACATTGCCAGACCTGGCTGCAGCATCTACCTTCTTTAATACCAAATCCCCAACTGTAAACTGCTTCACTCTGACATTTTTGTCAAAATATTTCGCCATTCTCCTTTTAACTTCTTTCTGTCTGATTGTTGCCTCGTCCTGAAGTTCTTCGATCAGATCCAGACTATACTTGATGGCCTCATCATTTTCTTCTATCCATGATTCTCCTCCCTCTTTTGCATACACAACTCTTGGAGTGACCACCTCAAACTCTACAGGAACAACATCCTCTGAGCCATGAGATAGTTTGAATGGTGTCTCCCCTGTAGCTGAAGATGGGATAGGACGAAGAGTCCAAAGGATGGAAGGAAGCTGGTCCGCCCAATTTCCTTTTTGATTTAAGACTCTTTTCATCAAGAGCTGTCGGATTTGCCTGTTTGCTGCTTCTACTTATCCATTGGTTCTTGGATGATGTACCGAGGCAAACCGAAGATCAATTCCGACCTGATCACAAAAGCTTATTATCTCTGGATTATTGAACTGTGTGCCATTATCAGTGACGATTGCCAGCAGTATTCCGTGCCGGCAGACTATTTCTCCCCAGATGAAGTTTCTGACGATTAGGGTAGTAGTTTTTGCTAATGCTTTGGCCTCAATCCACTTACTGAAATAGTCGATCATTACAATGATAAAACGGCGTTGACCGCTGGCTATTGGGAAAGGTCCCATAAGATCCATTCCCCATACTGCAAAAGGCCACGGCGCGGTTATTGATCTGAGTGACTGAGCAGGCAAATGCTGAAGAGGAGCGAACTTTTGGCACTGCACACACCGCTTGGCAAATGCTTCAGCATCCTTTCTCATAGTCGGCCAAAAATATCCTTGCCACAGGATCCTTTTTTCTAAGGTTTTTGCCCCTGAATGGCTACCACATTCCCCAGAATGAACTTCCTGAAGTATGATCGGGATCTCTTCTTCTGAAACACACCGTGCTGAGGGAGAAATCAAAGTTTTCCTATACAAGACTCCTGCTATTAAGTAGTAGTAGGCCGCCTTTCTTCTGAACCTATTTCTGTCCTTGATTGATGAATGAAACTCTCCTTTTGACAGAAACAATTCATAGGGTTCTTTCAAGGAAGGATGCTGATCGATCTGCATGAGCTCCTCTTCCTCCGTCGCCGGATGAAAAAGTTCCGAGGTCACCCCTCCTGAAGGAAGACCAAACTTTGACAATTCGTCTGCCTCTTCATTCTGTGTTCTCGGAATGTGTTCGATGATGAAGGATTTGGGTATGGTTTTATGAGTTTCCTCGATGCCTTCTCCGGGTATCATCAAATTAAAATGCACAAACCTGACATCCCGCATACCTCATTTATCACAAACGATGGGTGTTACTGCTATCTCGTAATGCCCTTCGGTCTTAAAAACGCGGGTAAAACATACCAAAGAATGATGGATACCGTCTTTAAACATCAAAAGGGCAGGAATCTCGAAGTTTACGTTGATGACCTTCTTCTCAAAAGTAAAACATTCTCATTGCACTTGGAAGACCTCGTAGAGACGTTCGCTACTCTACGGAGGTTCAAGTTAAAATTGAACCCATTGAAATGTGTGTTCGGGGCAAACAAAGGAAAATTTCTTGGGCATCTCTTAACTCCTGATGGCCTTGCACCAAATCCAGATAAGGTGAAGGCCATCCTTGAGATGACCCCTCCTCGAAATACTAAAGAAGTTCAACAACTTGGGGGGATATTGGCAGGATTGAGCAGGTTTATCTCTAAATCCGGAGATAAAAGTGCCCCATTCTTTAAAACATTGCGAAAGGGATCAAAGTTCGAATGGAGCGAGGAATGTAACAAGGCTTTCGAGCAGCTGAAGGGACAGTTAACTTCGACTCCACTACTCCAAAGTCCCCGTGAGGGGGAAAAACTATTCTTATATCTGGGAGTCGGACCAGAAGCGGTGAGTTCTGTCCTCGTTCGGGAAGAGAAGAGGAGGCAGTTTCCAATATACTATGTCAGCCACATCCTTAAGGATGCCAAAACCAGATATTCGATCCTGGAGAAACTGGCCTTGGCTTTGGTTATGTCTGCGCGAAGGCTTCGCCCTTATTTTCAGGCTCATTTCGTCCAAGTTGTTACAGATCATCCTCTAAAAAATATTCTTGAAAAGCCAGATCATTCAGGGAGGTTGGCAAAATGGGCTATTGAACTAAGTGAATTTGAGATATCGTACATCCCCCGAACAGCAATCAAAGCGCAAATCTTGGCAGACTTCCTGGTAGATACAACAGAGCTTAATCCAGAACAGGTGGTACGATCTCCTCTGGCTTAGATCATTTATGTGGATGGGGCTTCTGGCAAAAACTCCGTGGGAGCCAGAGTAGTGTTGATCAGTCCAAATGGCATCAGGCTGGAGCAAGCTATCAAGTTCTTCTTCCCAGTTAGGAATAACTAGGCAGAATATGAAGCACTTCTGGCTGGGCTAAGGCTCGCGAAAGAGTTGGGTATAGAATATGTACATGTTAGAACTGATTCATTGGTAATGGCTTCCCAGGTCTTGGGAAATTATGAGACAAGGGAGCCGATTCTGCGAAAGTATCTGCTATTAGCCAAAAAGGAAATCGGAAGATTCAAGTCATTTATTATCGAGCACATCCCAAGAACGCAAAATGAGGAGGCAGATGAATTGTCTAAGTTCGGTCTTCCATCAGGGGGAGTGACCTTTGAACTCTTTCATCCGGCAATAGACGAGGCAGAACTCATGCAAATTGATCATAATCCTTCATGGAATGATCCTTATGAGTTGTTCCTATCAAAAGGGGAGTTTCACCATTCCATCAAAGATCGGAGAAGATTCAAAAGGAAGGCGGCATATTATTATCTAATAGCAGGAGTACTCTACAGAAAAACTTTGATTTCCCCCTCAGCATGATGTGTTTCAGAAGAAGAGATCCCTATCGTACTTCAGGAAGTTCATTCTGGGGAATGTGGTAGCCATTCAGGGGCAAAAACCTTAGAAAAGAGGATCCTGCGGCAGGGATATTTTTGGCCGACCATGAGAAAGGATGCTGAAGCATTTGCCAGGCGGTGTGTGCAGTGCCAAAAGTTCGCTCCTCTTCAGCATCTGCCCGCTCAGTCGCTTAGGTCAATAACGGCGCCCTGGCCCTTTGCAGTTTGGGGGATGGATCTCATCGGACCCTTTCCAATGGCTAGCGGTCAGCGCCGCTTTATCATAGTGATGATTGACTACTTTAGCAAGTGGATTGAGGCTAAGGCACTGGTAAGAACTACTACCCAAATCATCAGAAACTTCGTCTAGGGAGAAATTGTCTGCCGACACGGAATTCCGCTGGCAATTGTCACTGATAATGGTCCACAATTCAATAATCCTGAGATGATAAAATTTTGCGACCAGGTTGGAATTGACCTGCGGTATTCTTCAGTACATCATCCGAGGACCAATGGTCAGGTAGAAGCAGCCAACAGACGAATCCAGCAGCTCCTGATGAAAAAAGTCTGGAATCAGAAAGGAAACTGGGCAGATCAACTTCCCTCCATCCTTTGGACTCTTCGTACTACTCCATCTTCAGCTACAGGGGAGACACCATTCAAACTGTCTCATGGCTCGGAGGCTGTTGTTCCTGTGGAGTTTGAGGTGGTCACTCCAAGAGTTTTGTACGGAAAAGAGGGAGGAGTAGCGTGGGTAGAATACAATGACGAGGCTATCAAGTACAGCTTGGATCTAATCGAGGAACTTCAGGATGAGGCAACAATAAGGCAAGAAGAAGTTAAAAGGAGGATGGCAAAGTACTTTGACAAAAATGTCAGGGTAAAGCATTTTACTGTCGGCGACGTCGTATTGAAAAAGGTTGATGCAGCAGCCCGAGCAGGTAATGTCGGGAAGTTAAATCCTAATTGGGCTGGACCTTTCATCATCAAGGAGGCATTAAAAAATGGGGCTTATCGCCTCCAAACAAGTGAAGGAGAAGACATCCCGCGCACCTGGAGTGGCGACGATCTCAAACGGTTCTATCCTTGAAATGTCTTCCTTACTTTTCTGCAGTTTTTTGAGATATTTTAAATAAGAAGCTCCATACTGACACTTCTCCATGTCTGATGTTTCTTTTCTGCATTTTCTCATATATCAAACTCACTGAACCACGGAGACATCGCCATGTTCTGCTCGAACCCCCTCGGATTGTAGTCATTAGCGTAAAACCATGAAGATCATGTGTAGCGGGGAGTTTTCGCACACGTGTAGTGGTAGCTTGCCAATTCCCGTGCGGTGGTCTTCAGAACCTTGGATCCCGGCTGATATCCGACACACCCCTGCATCAAGGGAGGTCTAGGTGAATGTTGGCTCTATCATGCCCCGAGGGGGATATAATTACAGCTTCGATGATCCTTCTGAGGAAAGCAATGTCGGTATAACCCCCGCGGCATAACCACACCTGCCCAACTGATCATCTTAGTCTGTGACTATCGAATACTCCAAGGTACTCTCAAGCGATGCCTAAGCGGGACCCACAACTGAGTTGATCTCTCTGAGGAAAGCAATGTTCGCCGCCTAGGCCCACCTGCCCAATTGATCAACTCGGCTTGTAGCCCTAGGCAAGAGAGCAGTCGAGTCGCTTACAGCCCTTATGACCACTTGAGGAAAGCAATGTTCGCCGCCTAGGCCCACCTGCCCACTTGGTCATCTGGGTCTGTACTTATTTCTCTTTATTTCTACAGCTCTTATGACCACTTGAGGAAAGCAATGTTCGCCGCCAAGGCCCACCTGCCCACTTGGTCATCTGAGCCTGTAGATTATCCTTTTTTCTTTACAGGAAGGTATTCATCTCTTGTGGTTTTTTGTATGAAACCATTCGGGGAAGGTATTATTAAAGCAGGTACAGGTGTTCTTCTACCCTAATAAAGGGTTGTGATACCTAGATCGGGCGGTCTGAACTTTCAAACCGAACGGTCTGATTGTGTATAAGTTGGGGGATTTCTGGATAATTATATGGTTGCCCGGGTTGTATTCTAACCGGGCGGTCCTGACAATCTTTTATAGGCTGGGCATTTATGGACAATTATATGACTGCCCGGATTATAATCTAACCGGGCGGGTTCATCCATCCATTATAAATTGGACATTTATGGAGCTAATTATATTATTGCCCGGATCGTGTTCTGACCGGTCGGGTTTATCTATCCCTCCATTCTCTTGAATTGGATATTTCTGGATCTGAATATATTGCTCGGGTTTGTATTCTAACCGGGCGGGCATTACATATCTCTTACAGTTAATTGGGTCAGATATCTCAAGATCTAAATATCTGATCTCCCGGATTATTCTTCAATCGATCGAGTTGAACTATTTCTTAAAACAAAAAGTTATGATTCGTTATTTACATCGGCAAGGATAAAATATATTTGAATGATAAGAAGCTGCCCGGTCTATATTATAGTCGCATGAGTCTATATGTTATGGTTCATATTATCAAGAATCAGACGTGCTGAGACCTAAATGAGTAATCACACGGTTCGAATATAGGTCGTCCAAGATCATCAAATCATCACTTATGCTCAGATCAGAGTAACCGCACGGCTAGATCATAAAAAGCAAAAGGTGAAAAGAAAGGAAAGAAACAAGACATCAGCCACAAGTAAGTGATACTAAAAGGTCGATCAAACAGGTAAAATTTCCATTCATTTCTTAAATATTTCGACAAAAAGTTAACCGCCCGGCTAACAAATAAAGACCGGCGATTGTACAAAAATGAAGTTAAAAACAAAGACACTATTCTGCCGACTTCTTCTTCTTCTTGACAGGAGAAATCGAGTCCACATTAACGTCGGGCGAATAACCTTCACTTGACATGGAAGAGTAGTCCGATGAATCGCTACCACTGGACCGCCCGGTCTTGCTAGCAGAGCCAGTTGTTACGGAGGACAAGCTGTCCTCCTCCTCATCATCATCAGCATCATCATCCGCGTCGACCTCCTCAGCGGCTTCACCACTTCTATCACCTCCTTGATGGAGTACGATCTCCCTGCCCTCATCGACTTCAGCCTCCTCGCCTACCTTGGCTTTTCCCTTCTGCCTTCGGCTGATCTCATCGAGCTGAACCTTCAGGGCAGGGAAGAGGTCGGAGATGGTTGTACCCCCGAAACCTTCGCACAGACCGCCCCGGTCTTCCATAAGGCCCAAAGCTTTGTTGATCCCTTGGACCACATGAGGCAACACCTCGTCTTGGAAGGCCGGGTTGGTCATCTCATATTGTTTCTGCAAAAAAGAAAAGAAACATAATAAATCAGGTCGCTCGGTCTGAATAAAAGAAGCCGCGTCATCGTTTGTCAAACTCACCGCCACGACTTCTTGAAGCCGCGCATTCTCTTCTTTAAGCCGCGCATTCTCCGCGACCTGCTCGTCGTATTTCTTCTCTAGAAGTTTCTGGACAGAAACCAGCCGCCTGTGCGACAAGGCCATGAAGTGATTGGCCGCGAACCCCCATGCGCCGGCTTGCGCCGCTAGCCGGGGAAGCTCTTCTTCCGGAGTCTTCCTCAGTTTCTTCAAAGTCTTTCGGCCATACATAGCGGCCCCGGCGGCTAGCGCATGGCGGTTAATTTTGTCACTCCCCCATGCGGGAAGTGTAGTGGACACCCGGATGCGGCTCCCATCCTATGCCAGAGGACAGTCGGGTTGCCCTGCAGGTCGGGCGGGTTTCCGCAGGAACGAAGGAGCTCATATTCATCAGAGGACGTCGGGACCTCTTCCTCTGATGATGGCGACCTGTTTCGCCGCTGCCTTTTCTCCCTCTGGGTCAAAACCGGGCCGGCCGGAGTGACCGGCTTGTTCGCAGGGACGATGCGGGCAGCTGTAAGGTGAGATAAGAAGTTTAAACAAAGCAGTCCGCGCGGTCATATGCAAGCGGTCTAGAAGAACTTACTGTGCTCAGGGAGGACATCCTCTAGCTCTAAGAACAGCGGGATGTAATGGTTGATGTCCAACCGCTCGTTCTCGAGGAACGTGAAGGTGTCCTTCTCGATCTGTCCAACCTGGGGGATCTGGAAGGCCTCTTCCCCCCGAACTTGCGGGTTGGTTTGCAATAGCCCGAAGTTGCCTTCGAGCATTACGAACCGCTCCGACCAGTCCTGAGACCTTGTTCGCCAGGTTGACAATTTTCAGTCCGTGGCATCCAAAGTAGAGGTGCCCCCTGAAAGTTGAAGTCCCCACGGCAGAGACAGCCCGGACCGAGAAGAACTTCCTGAAAAGGTCAAGGGAAAAACTGGTTCGCTCGAACCGAAGGTAGGATATAAAACTGTATATGGAGGCGATGGAGTTCGGTGGAAGTTGGCCGGGTACAACCCCGTAATGGTCGAAGATGGCTATGACTTCAAGTGGCAGCGGAAATTTGAAGCCATATTCGAAGTGGTCGACCGGGACGGCTATTTGGTGCGGATTGGAAGAGTTAATCCGCTCGTCGCGCAAAGGAAGTCGCGCGAGCAGGTTACTCCCTGCCATGTGTTTTGCGATGAATTCATCCAGTTCGCTCTGGGTGAGTCGGCACTCTGGGTGGTCCGCCGAATGAAAGGCTAAGGCCGCATCCGCTCGAACGTCTTTAACCTTAACAGGCCGCTGCGACATGTTCTTAGATCGCGCCATCTGGAAATCGTAAAAATGACTTCGAAGAATCCCTACTTATAG
The DNA here is from genome assembly GCA_033032865.1 of Dactylorhiza incarnata. Taxonomy (NCBI): domain Eukaryota; kingdom Viridiplantae; phylum Streptophyta; class Magnoliopsida; order Asparagales; family Orchidaceae; genus Dactylorhiza; species Dactylorhiza incarnata. Next base: position 119,661 of record JAWHQI010000999.1, on the reverse strand, counting down.
GTTTTTGCGATATGCGAATAGTAATATTATACCACGGCTATACATTTCTAACCGCGCGGTCAATTGCCTGCATGGTTAGATTCACCAGAAAAGCAAAAAAGCAAAGGAAACAAAGCGAGCATACATCACAGATCGTGCGACCTGAAATCAGTTTTGATAAGGCACAGAAGAAACAGAACACAAACACAGCGGCTAAACCAGAACCCGCACGGGTTATTCAAATAAAAAACAAAATAAAAAGAAGCATTGTTTAAACAAAGGCCGAATCAACAGGCCGCATTCATAATACAAATTGTTCTCAAAAGCCGGTCACGGCTGACGGTGTTCCGGGGAAACATCTTCTCTTTGAAGTCGCGCGACCTGGTCGCTGGTGGTGTTCAGAAGGGAATAAATCTGGCTGGTATGATAATGGAGATGGTTGATTGTGCTATGAAGCCGCCCGGCATCCCTTTCAACCCGCGTAGCGGGAATCATGCGGGGGGTTGCAGTGGCCTCATCAATCATAGGATCAGCCGCCCGAACCGGGGGAGTATTAGAGCCCGCCCCAACAGCTGGGCGGCTAACAACCTGCATCCCATCATTCATACCTCACCGGCCCGCAACGACTTCCCTGGTTAACCGCAGGAATTTATCCTGGTTGTATTTCGAGTCTTCCTCGAACTTAGCCGATGTTTTCTTCTCCTTCTCGAGCTGAGCGGTCAGAGTGGCGACTTGCGCCACCCTGGCTCTCTTCTCGGCCTCCACCGTAGCTCGCGCGGCTTCAAGCTGAGCCTTCAGCGTCTCTTCAGCCTTCCCCCTCGCCATTCGCTCGGCCTCCAGAGCAATCCGAGTACCGGCCTCCCGGTCTTCCACCTCGTTCAAGCGGGCCCTCAGATTTACCAGATCCTCCTCGAGACGCTCGAACAGTTGCGGCCTTTCTTGCGAAGTCGTCGCACAGATTGATATTGGGGGGACTAATGGAGGCAGGATGGCCTCAAGGTCGCCCGGCTTCACAATCTGCTCCTCGCTATCTGCAAGAGGCCGCTCGGGTTATGAGAAGCAAGAGCATACAATGCCATAAACATACAAAATGAACATAAATATAAGATCAATGCCTGGGCGCACAGGCCGCTTAGACCGTTCCGGGTCCATCTTCCGACGTTGCTTATGCCAGAGTCTCTCTGTTTTCTGCCTAGCGTAAGGGGACCAGGCCGCTAAGGGAAAGAAGCTCGGCGGCGGGTTCAGTAATTTATTACGGCGAGGCCTACCTGGTGCGAAAGGATCAGGCCGCAGCGGCTTGTCCAAAACCCGCTCCGCTCCTTCCTTCTTCGCCATCATTATCTCCTCACCGGTCATCACCGAGGGGACCTCCGCCTGCATTATCAACACTTCTCCGAGTTCCCTCGCTCTTTTTTCGACCTCCAGGGCGGTCCGGGCAGCAGCTTCTCGCTCTTCGACCTCCAGGGCGGTCTGGGCAGCAGCTTCTCGCTCTTCGACCTCCAGGGCGGTCCGGGCTGCAGCTTCTCGCTCATCGACCTCCAGGGCGGTCTGGGCAGCAGCTTCTCGCTCTTCGACCTCCAGGGCGGTCCGGGCAGCAGCTTCCCGCTCCTCGACCTCCGTCCGAGCGGTCTCCTCAGGATGGGCTGTGTTATCTGTAGTGGAAACAGTTCGCTTTGAAGACTTCGGGCTGTCAAGAAGTTTATCTCGCCCCATCAGCTCATCCATATCCTGAAAGATCCCATTAAGTGATAAGCTACTCGCCGAGTCCGGAGGCAGGTCGCCCGGTTTCGCATCAGGGGTAGCAGGCGAGTCATTTACCTTAGCGGGTGGAGGAGTCGCTAGGCCAAGCTCTTCTTTTAACCGCGAATTGGTCTGGAGGAGGGATTCGGCCGGTTTCTTAAAGGCCGCCCTTTCCTTGGAGGCTAGTTTCTTGACCCTCTTGGTTATTCGCTCGGTCACTGACCCGGTCTTCTTCCTTTTCCTCTCTTTCTTACCCGGAGCTGGGCTAACCTCTTTGGGGGGACTGGGGTAGTCATCCACGGACAAAGGGGCACTCAGTTCGCCCGGCCTTGGAGAATTAACCGCCTCCTCCCCCAAGTCTCTGACTAGCAAATGGGGATTCCCGGATGGGGTGATTTCCATGTCAAACGAGTCGGCCTCACCGACCTTCTTCGAAGGGCTATTGGAGTCAACTTTTCCAGAAGGGGCGGCCTCCCCTTTGTTCAGCGGGCTAGCAGCCGGTTGGCCAAGATCACTGGGGGAGGTCCCGAACAGTCCGCTGCGGGCTCCGTAGGAGTCTTGGGAATTGTTGAGCCAACTACGGACTTGGAATTATCAGCCGCGGCTTTCTCAGCCCGTTTCCTCTTTTTCCGGTCTTTCCTATCCTGCTGTTCTTTTTCCTTCTGTGACCCCTCAGTCGATTCGCGCCTTTTACCTTCCACCTTCTTCTGATCTCCGGCGGGATCCACGCGGTCTAACACGGCGTCTAGGAAATCCATGATCGAAGAATTACCGGTCTTAAAAGTTCCAACCGCAGCTGGCGAGCAATATCCCATGATTTCGGAAAAAACTCTGCAGAATGAGTTCTCTGGCTCTCTTATAGAATTCAGGGCAAGTCGGAGCGGTCTCCCGGCTAAAGTTTATATTTTCGAAATCCTCTTGAGATTTGAAAATATGCGGGGATTATGTTTACCCAGAAAACCGCTTCTCGGGTTGGATCACTCTCGGACCGGGCGAACGGCTGGGTCAGGCCGCTGGGTTCCAGGATCGGTAGCTCTCAGCTCAAGGTAAACCAGGCCGGGTGGTCTGATGTCAGTTTCGGACCGCCCCCAAGAGTGAAGATCGTCAAGGGCCAAAGTAAGAAGGCTATCCGCGGTCTCAGGAAGGAGGCCGCGCGGGTACTGCCATAGAGATTCAAGATTCAAACCCGGAAGAACAAGCCGCAGTTTCAGATCAGAGACCACCCGGGTTACCTTCTGAAGATCAGCCAAGACATGTCCAGAAGACAGACCGCGGTCTCAAGCCAGAGACCGCCCGGTCTGAATCATTGACTTGGTCCCGGTATCTCCAGCCTCAAGTCAGACAGGTCGGAAGAGCAAGCCGCCAAGCCGCGCGGCTTCTTTCTTTTTTCTTCTCTGTGCATCTCGTCACCGCCTGCCCGTTTCTCCAACACCCGGGCAGGCGATTATTTTATCCCTGCCCATTCGGGCAGGCCCGCAAGCCTATAAATAGGGGGCGGCACTGTTCACAAGATAGGCACACTCGAATCCAGGAGCTCGCTTGTTTGGGCTGCGGTCTCGAGTTTCACGTCTTGCGGACTGTCTGACCGGCCGACTTCTCTTTTTCTACACTTGCAGCCCGCTGTAACCACTTTTTTCTAATCAAAGGAAAGCCCGTCGCAAGAGTGGCATTTGCCGCGGCGGGCGAAGTCTGGCCTTGACCGCTGCTAGCGGTCTCATTCTTCTACACAAAAAGTAACCGGCAACCCGCAGCCTCCGGTTTCCCTCGGAGGTGAGATCTCGGATTCAACATTCTTCTCTCCCGAGAAGCCATAGAGGGGTCCTTCTGTGGAGAGCAAATACTTTCCAGTCTTAAGGGCTTCAAATGTTTGGCGGAAAATGAGATTAACCGAGCTGCCGGTATCAATCAGAATTTTATGCACGGTGTAGTTCTCAATAACCGCCTTTATTACTACTGCATCATCGAAAGGATTTGCATTTGGGGGAAGATCTTCTTGACCGAAAGTAACGACCGCCCTTTGTGGAGCAGAAGTGGAGGCGACTGCCACTTCTTGCTTTGTAACTCTCCCGATGCTAGATTTCCGAGAGGATTCTACCCCTGCCCCACCATGGATGCAATAGACGTTGCCAAGGGGGCCAACATCATTCACCTCTATACATTCGGTTGCAGGATGTATATCCCCATAACAACCTGCCTCTTCTACATCAGCACACTCCCAGGTCACTTCGATCGCTTCCTTCTTCTTCTCGGCTCGTGGTTCAACCGGGGTTTCTTACCGAATCAACCCTCGGAGCTTCCCCTCTTTCAGGAGTTTTTCTATCAACCACCGGAGGGCCCGACAATCCTCAGTCTGATGCCCCTCCTCTTTGTGATATTCACAATAAAGGTTTGGGTTCCGATTGCGAACTTCCGATTTCAAAGGAGGGGGCCTCTTGAAGTCAGGCCTCTTTTGGATAATCTGAACGACCTCGTTCATGGTGACGTTAAGAGGGGTGAATGACTCCTGTGATTCATCATATCGGATGGACGGGATAGTTGGGGATGGTTGTGCGATGTACTGCGGCAGATACACGGGCATTATTTGCGGAACCCCCATGGGTTGAGTGGGTGCGATGGCCAACGTCGGTTTCTGATCTTGAAACCATTGATGGCCGAGAAATGGTTGCTTAGGCTTAAGATTCCTTCCCCTCTGAGCCCGAGGTTCGAAATCAGGCCGAGATGGGTGATTGTAACGTTGCTGATGGGTTGATGCGGAATTAAACTGGTCATTGTCGCTGAGCAACTTGGTAACATAACCTGGATTAGTCTTTTCCCCTGATAAACTTATTAGCCAGACTAATCATCTCTTGATATGTCTTTGGTTCCCTGATTTGAGCTTCAAATTTCAACGGCCCCTCCCTAAGGCCATGCATCAAAGCGACCCTATATAACTCTGGATCGACGTTTTGCACCTCCATTATCTCCCTTTGGAAACGGTCTACGAAGCGGGCCCATGTTTCATTTTCTTGCTGTCGTATCTCAAATAGGGCTGCCGAACCATTCTTCCTCTCTTTCGAGGTAGAGAATCGAAGCAGAAATTCTCTGCGCAATTCCGCAAAACATCTGATGGATCGAGGATGCAATCCATAAAACCATTCTCTGGCTTGTCCATCAAAGGACGTCACCAGGAGCTTACACTTAGTTGCATCGGTGATGGTCCTCAGAGCAACAGCCGATTCAAATGCTTGGAGATGAATTGCCGGATCGGACTCCCCACTATATGTTGACAGGCGTGGTTCTCGAAAGTTATTTGGGGACGGCTCTCCTCGGATTTCGTCCGTGAAGGGAGAACTCTCCTCGGTATCCTCGTACAGATGGAAAGCAGGGTGGTAGGGGATCTCTGCTGCGGTCATTTGCGGACAAGCCCCCTGATAGGAGCGGGCAGGGGCTCCAGCCGGGTAGGATTGGTAGGCGGCGACCTCAGGCGGATAGGAAAAGTGAGCGGCCTGAGAAGCCGCCCCCTGGAAGTCGAGGACCCGAGCCGGCATACAGTGCGCGGCCTCTTGGTAGAAATTCTGCTGATCCGCAGAACCTTCTTGTGGTGGTCAGGAATGGGCGACTTGCGCAAATGGGTATGGAGGTGGAGGAGGTAGGACAGGAGTTACCGCCTGGTTAGCCGCGGCCTGCTGGGGGCTAACCGCTCGGTTAATAGAGTTAGAGCCTGACTGATCGCGTCGAGACGCTGATCAGTTGCTTTCTGGGCCTGGTCGGCTTCTCTCTTTGTTCGCTCCAAAGCTTCCCACAAAGAGTCATCGCTATGGTCGGATCGGTCTCTTGGAGGGAACTGGCGGTCTGACATTCTGAACCAAAGATTTCGCTGACAGTCCGCGATCTGAAGGTCGCATGTTTCTGTTCGATTCAAAAGTGCGCCTCCGAAAGAAATCGAGGGTTGCGGATTATCGGTTACTATTTGGTTAGAGAATTCAGACCGCTAGCAGCGGTCGAGGCCAGACTTCGCCCGCCATGGCAAATGCCACTCCTGCGACGGGCTTTCCTTTGATTGAAAAGTAGCGGTTACAAGTGCAGGAAAGTAGAAGCCGGCCGGTCAAACAGTTCGCAAGACGGGAAACTCGAGACCGCAGCTCAGACAAGCGAGCTCTTGGATTCGAGTGTGTGTGTCTTGTGAATAGTGCCGCACCCTATTTATAGGCTTGGGGGCCTGCCGGAATGGGCAGGGATATAATTACCACCTGCCCGGGTACAGGAGAAATGGGCAGGCGGTGACGGGATGCACAAAGAAGAAAAAGAAAGAAGCCGCGCGGCTTGGCGGCTTGCTCTTCCGACCCGTCTGACCTGAGGCTGAAGATACCGGGACCAAGTCAATGATGCAGACCGAGCGGCCTCTGGCTTGAGACCGCGGTCTGCCTTCTGGACATGGCTTGGCTGATCTTCACGAGGCAACCCGGATAGTCTCTGATCTGAAACCACGGCTTGTTCTCCGTGCTTGAACCTTGAGTTTCTATGGCACAACCCACGCGGTCTCCTACCTGAGACCGCAGATAGCCTTTTTGCCCTGGCCCTTAACGATCTTCACCCTTGGGGGCGGTCCGAAAATGACGTCAGACCACCTGGCCTGGCTTACCTTGAACTGAGAGCCACTGATCCTGGAAACTAGCGGCCTGACCCAGCAGTTCGCCCGGTCCGAGAATGGTCCAACCCGAGATGCGGTTTTCCGGGTAAACATAAAAGGTGTTATGGGGGTAAAATCAGACAACCGGATCAAAATTTATTAATGTTTAAAGTTTGAGTGTCATTTGTAGCTAAATCTCTTACTTTCACTACAAACCGCATCTAAAATTCTTTCATTTTGAAATTTATGTGTCATTTGGAGCGAAATCTAGTATTACCAGTACAACCCATTGTATATCGACCTCTAAACGAGCTTGAATGGGTTAAAATTGTTCTCCATTGGATTTTGGGCTCCGATCTCATTCCGAAAAGGTATTGTGGGCGAAAATCGGACAACCGGATCAAAAGTTACGGATATTTGAAGATTAGGTCTCCTTTCAAGCTAAATACCTTCTTACCAACCCGCATAACCACTGGAACCCACTGTATATCGAACAATAAATGAACTTGAATGGTTATATCCTACTCTCCATTGGATGAAGTCCTCCGAGCTCATTCTAAAAGGTATTGTGGGCAAAAATTGGGCAACTGGATCAAGAGTTCTGTCTGTTTGAAGTTTATGTGTCATTTGGAGCTAAATCCCACATTACCACTGCAACCCACTGGAGATCAACCACTAAACGAACTAGAATGGGTAAAACTTGTTGTCCATTGGATGCAGGGCTCCGATCTCATTCTGAAAAGGTGTTGTGGGCAAAAATCTGACAACCGGATCAAATTTATGGATGTTTTAACTTTAGGTGTCAATTGGAGCAAAATCCCTCATTTCCACTGCAATCCACTATCCACCGACCTCTAAATGAACTCGATCGAGTAAATCCTATTCTCCATAGAATGTATGGCTCTGAGCTCATTGCGAAAAGGTGTTTTGTGCAAAATCCGGACAACCTGATCAAAAGTTATAGCTGTTTGAAGTTTAGGTGCCAGTTGGAGCTAAATCCCACATTACCACTACAACTGAATGTATATCGATCACTAAATGAACTTGATTGGGTAAAACTTGCTCTCCATTGAATGTATGGCTCGGAGCTCATTTCGAAGAGGTTTTGTGAGCAAAAATCAGACAACCTGATCAAAAGTTATGGCTGTTTCAAGTTTAGGTGTCTTTGGAGCTAAATTTCGCATTACCAGTGCAACCCGCTATATATCGACAACTAAATGAGCTGCAATGGGTAAAACTTGTGCTTCAATGAATGTAGGGCTCCGAGCTCATTCCTAAAAGGTGTTGTGGGGGAAAAATCAGGCAACCGGATCAAAAGTTATTGATTCTTTAAGTTTGAGTGTCATTTGTAGCTAAATCTCTTACTTTCACTACAAACCGCATCTAAATTCTTTCATTTTGAAATTTATGTGTCATTTGGAGCTAAATCTAGTATTACCAGTGCAACCCATTGTATATCGACCTCTAAACGAGCTTGAATGGGTAAAAATTGTTCTCCATTGGATTTTGGGCTCCGATCTTATTCCGAAAAGGTATTGTGGGCGAAAATCGGTCAACGAATCAAAAGTTACAGATATTTGAAGATTAGGTCTCCTTTCAAGCTAAATACCTTATTACCAACCCGTATAACCACTGGAACCCACTGTATATCGAACAATAACTGAACTTGAATGGTTATATCCTACTCTCCACTGGATGTAGGTCTCCGAGCTCATTCTAAAAGGTATTGTGGGCAAAAATTGGGCAACTGGATCAAGAGTTCTGTCTGTTTGAAGTTTATGTGTCATTTGGAGCTAAATCCCACATTACCACTGCAACCCACTGTAGATCAACCACTAAATGAACTAGAATGGGTAAAACTTATTGTCCATTGGATGCACGGTTCCGATCTCATTCCGAAAAGGTGTTGTGGGCAAAAATCTGACAACCGGATCAAATTTATGGATGTTTTAAGTTTAGGTGTCAATTGGAGCAAAATCCCTCATTTCCACTGCAATCCACTATCCACCGACCTCTATGTTTACCCGAAAAACCGCTTCTCGGGTTGAATCATTCTCAGGCCAAGCGGGCTTCTAAATCAAGCCGCTGGGTCCCAAGATCAGCGACTCTCAGTCCAAGGTAAACTAAGCCGGGCGGTCTGATGTCACTTCTTACCGCCCCCAAGATTGAAGATTGTCAGAACCCAAGGCAAGAAGGCGACCTACGGTCTCAGATCGGAGACCGCCCAGGTTGTATCGTGGAGATCGGCCAAGATGACGTCAAGAAGGCAGGCCGCGGTCTCAAGTCGGAAGCCGCTCGTTTTGCATCATCGCCTTGGTCACGACATCTTCAGCTCCAGTCAGACGGGTCGGAAGAGCAAGCCGCCAAGCCGCGCGGCTTCTTTCTTTTCTTCTTTGTGTATCCCGTCACCGCCTGCCCGTTTCTCCTATACCCCGGCAGGCGGTTATTTTATCCCTGCCCATTCGGGCAGGCCCCCGAGCCTATAAATAGGGGGTGGCACTGTTCACAAGACACGCACACTCGAATCCAGGAGCTCGCTTGTCTGAGATGCGGTCTCGAGTTTCTCGTCTTACGGACTGTCTGACCGGCCGACTTCTTCTTTCCTGAACTTGTAACCGCTTCATTTTAATCAAAGGAAAGCCCGTCAAAGGAGTGGCATTCACCGTGACGGGCGAAGTCTGGCCTTGACCGCTGCTAGCGGTCTCATTTTCTCCACCTAAAAAGTAACCGGCAACCCGCAGCCTCCAATTTCCTTCGGATGTGCGATTTCGGACTCAACAGAAACACGCGACGTTCAGATCGCGGATTGTCGGTGAAATCCTCACTACAATGTCAGACCGTCAGTTCCCCCTTGGAGACCGCTCCGATCACAGTGAGGACTCTTTGTGGGAAGCCTTGGAGCAATCAAGGAGAGAAGCCGAGCGGGCTCAAAGGGCCACTGATCAGCGACTTGAAGCGATCAGTCGGACTTTAGCAATGCTAACTGAGCGGCTAGTTCCACAGCAAGCCGCGGCTAATCAGGCGGTGACCCCGGTCCCTCCTCCACCTCCTCCTTACTCGCTGCCACAAGCCGCTAACTTCCAGCCCCAGCAAGAAGGCTTTGCGGCTAGACAAAACTTCTATCAAGAAGCCGCGCGCAGCATGCCGGCTCGGGTCCTCGACTTGCAGGGGGCAGCCTCTCATGCTGCCCACGTTTCCTACCCACAAGAGGGAGCGGACCGTCATTCCTACCCGCCAGAAGCTGCTGCTCGATCCTCTTACCAAGCGGCTTACCCGCGATTAGCCGCAGTTCCGGCGACTTATTATCCTGCTCCTCTGTATGAAGATATGGAAGAAACTTCTCCCTTTGTGGACGAAGTCCGAGGGGAGCCTGCCCCTAATAATTTCAGAGAGCCCCGCCTGCCAGCTTTCAATGGGGAGACAGATCCCACGGTTCATTTACAAGCCTTCGAGTCAGCCATTGCTCTTAGAACCTTGACTGATGCGACTAAGTGCAAGCTTCTTGTAACCTCCTTTGAAGGACAAGCAAGGGAGTGGTTTTACGGGTTGCACCCCAGGTCAATCAGTTGTTTCGCTGAGCTGCGAAGGGGGTTCCTGCTGAGGTTCTCTACCTCAAGGAAAAGGAAAAGTGGCCCGGCGGCCCTCTTCGATATAAAGCAGCGGGAAGACGAGACGTTGGCTCGTTTCGTAAACCGCTTCCAAAAGGAGATAATAGAAGTTCAAAATGTGGATCCAGAGTTGTTTAGGGTTGCACTCATCCATGGCTTAAGAGAGGGCCCCCTAAAATTTGAAGCAAATATAAGGGAGCCTAGGACTTATCAGGAAATGATAAGTTTGGAAAATATGTTCATTAGAGGGGAGAAGAGCAATCCGGGCTACGTTGTAAAGCTGGTAAGCGACAAGGAGCAGTCAAATCCATCTTTCCATCATCCGCCATCAAATCAGTCCCACTTTGAACCCCATTCCCAAAGGGGGAGAAACTACAAAAATAAGCAACCATTCATGGGCCATCAGCGGTTTCAAGATCAGAAACCACCATTGGCCATCGCTCCCGCTCCATCCGCTCCTCTTCCGCAAATCATGCCGGTATACTTACAACAGTATACCGCGCAGCCACCTCCAGTCATTCCATCCACTCAATATGATGACTCGCAAGATTCATTCACTCCCTTAAACGTCACCATGGACGAAGTGGTCCAGATTCTGCAAAAGTGGCCAGATTTCAAAAGGCCTGCTCCTCTGAAGTCGGATATCCGCAGTCGAAATCCGAACCTTTATTGTGAATATCATAAAGAAGGGGGGCATCTAACCGAAGACTGTCGGGCCCTTCGTCTGCTAATAGAGAGACTCCTGGGAGAAGGAAAGCTCCGGGGTCTAGTTCGGAAAGATGCAATTTCTGAACCAACTGCTGAGAAGAGAAAAGAGAAAGAAACAGTAGAAGTAACCTGGGAATGCGCCGACGTCGAAGACGTCGGCTGCTATGGTGACATCCACCCTTCCACTGAATGTCTCGAAGTCAATGATGTGGGCCCCTTAGGGGACATCTATTGTATTCATGGAGGAGCTGGAGCGGAATCATCTCGCAAATCCAGCATCGCGAGAGTTCTAAAACAGGAAGTAGCAGCCACTACAAGTTCTCCTCCCGAAAACACTATTGTCACCTTTGGTCAGGATGACCTTCCCCAAAATGCCAATCCTTTCGACGATGCGGTGGTCATCAAGGCCGTCATCGAAAACTATACATTCCACAAGATTCTGATTGATACCGGCCGCTCCGTCAATCTCCTTTTCCGCCCGACTTTCGAGGCCCTGAAGACCGGAAAGCCTTTTCTTTCCACCGACGGGCCCCTCTACGGTTTTTCTGGGGAGAAGAAGAAAGTAGAGGGTTCAGTAAAGCTCCTGGTCTCTCTTGGAGGAGTAATAAAGTTAATCAATTTCGTGGTAGTGGATGCCCCGAGCAACTACTGTGCCATCTTCGGGAGGCCGATTCTCAATGCATAAAGGGCAGTAGTGTCTACCTTTCACCTTGCCCTCAAGTTCGCTGCTGAAGGAAAGCAGTATCGGGTCAGAAGCAACCCAAAGTTGGCTCGGGAGTGCTACGTCCGAACTGTCAACATGATCACCGACGTTCCACTTCCCGAGGCCGTGGCTGAGGTTTTGGAGATTGCTGATTCTTCAAGGGCTGCCGAGGAAGGAAAAGATCGAGAAGGGGCTCACTTGGAACCTGCCCAAGCGACCCAAGAAGTTCCTATTGCAGAAGGGGCAGAAAAGAAGCTGGTCATCAACGCCGAGTTGCCCGAGGATGAGAAAGTGGAGCTAATCTCCTGCCTGTTGGAGAATCTGGATATCTTCGCTTGGTCAGCGGAGGATATGCCAGGAGTGGATCCAGTCGTGGCTTGTCATCATCTAAATGTATCTCCTGAGTTCAAGCCCGTCCAGCAAAAGAAGAGAGAGGTGGCGACCAAGCTGGCGTTGCCCATCAGAGAGGAGGTTTCCAAACTCTTGAAAGCGGGTTTTATTTCTGAAATTCAATATCCCACGTGGATGTCGAATGTTGTAATGGTTAAGAAATCTGGTGGGAAGTGGCGCATGTGCGGGGACTTCACCAAGCTTAATAATGCGTGCCCTAAAGATTGCTACCCATTGCCTCGGATAGATGTCTTAGTTGATTCCGCGGTTGGGTATGGTTTTATGAGTTTTCTCGATGCTTTCTAAGGGTATAATCAAATTAAAATGCATAAACCTGACATCACGCATACCTCATTTATCACGAACGATGGGTGTTACTGCTATCTCGTAATGCCCTTCGGTCTTAAAAATGCGGGCGCAACATATCAAAGAATGATGGATACCGTCTTTAAGCATCAAAAAGGCAGGAATCTTGAAGTTTACGTTGATGACCTCCTTCTAAAAAGTAAAACATTCTCATTGCACTTGAAAGACCTCGTAGAGACGTTCGCTACTCTACGGAGGTTCAAGTTAAAATTAAACCCGTTGAAATGTGTGTTTGGGGCAAACAAGGGGAAGTTTCTTGGGCATTTCTTAACTCCTAACGACCTTGCACCGAATCCAGACAAGGTGAAGGCCATCCTTGATATGACCCCTCCTCGAAATACTAAAGAAGTTCAACAGCTTGGGGGAAGATTGGCAGGATTGAGCAGGTTTATCTCCAAATCCGGAGACAAAAGTGCCCCATTCTTTAAAACACTGCGAGGGGGATCAAAGTTTGAATGGAGCGAGGAGTGTAACAAGGCTTTTGAGCAGCTGAAAGAACAGTTAACCTCGACTCCACTACTCCAAAGTCCCCGTGAGGGAGAAATGCTATTCTTATATCTGGGAGTCGGACCAGATGCAGTGAGTTCTGTCCTCGTTCGGGAAGAAAAGAAGAGGCAGTTTCCAATATACTATGTCTGCCACATTCTTAAAGATGCAGAAACCAGATATTCGATCTTGGAAAAACTGGCCTTGGCCTTGGTTATGTCTGCGCGAAGGCTTCGTCCTTATTTTCAGGCTCATTCCGTCCAAGTTATTACAGATCACCCTTTAAAAAATATTCTTGAAAAGCCAGATCATTCAGGGAGGTTGGCAAAATGGGCTATTGAACTAAGCGAATTTGAGATATCATACATCCCTCGAACAACGATCAAAGCGCAAATCTTGGCAGATTTCTTGGTAGATACAACAGAACCTAGTTCCGAACAGGTGGTGCAATCTCCTTTGGCTTGGATCATTTATGTGGATGGGGCTTCTGGCAGAAACTCCGTGAGAGCCGGGGTAGTTCTGATCAGTCCAAATGGCATCAGGCTGGAGCAAGCTATCAAATTCTTCTTTTCAGTTACAAATAATCAGGCAGAATATGAAGCACTTTTGGCTGGGCTGAGGCTTGCGAAAGAGATGGGCATAGAACATGTACATGTTAGAACTGATTCACTGGTGATGGCCTCTCAGGTCTTGGGAAATTATGAGACAAGGGAGCCAATTATGAGGAAATACCTGCTGTTAGCCAAAAGGGAAATTGGAAGATTCAAGTCATTCATCATCGAGCATATTCCAAGGACACAAAATGAGGAGGCAGATGAGTTGTCAAAGTTTGGTCTTCCATCCGGGGGAGTGACCTCTGAACTTTTTCATCCGGCAACAGATGAGGCAGAACTCATGCAAATTGATCATAATCCTTCGTGGAAGGATCCTTACGAGCTATTTCTATCAAAGGGGGAGTTCCATCATTCCATCAAAGATCGGAGAAGATTCAAAAGGAAGGCGGCGTATTATTATTTGATAGCGGGAGTTCTCTACAGAAAGACTTTGATCTCTCCCTCAGCACGATGTGTTTCGGAGGATGAAATCCCAACCATACTTCAGGAAGTTCATTCCGGGGAGTGCGATAGTCATTCGGGAGCGAAGACTCTAGAGAAAAGAATCTTAAGGCAGGGGTATTTTTGGCCAACCATGAGAAAGGATGCTGAAGCATTTGCCAAGCGGTGTGTTCAGTGCCAAAAGTGCGCTCCTCTTCAGCATTTGCCTGCTCAGTCACTCAGATCAATAACTGCGCCATGGCCCTTCGCAGTATGGGGGATGGATCTTATCGGACCCTTCCCAATAGCCTGCGGCCAGCGTCGTTTTATCATTGTGATGATCGACTATTTCAGCAAGTGGATTGAGGCAAAAGCGCTGGCAAAAACTACAACCCAAATTATCAGAAACTTCATCTCGGGAGAAATAATCTGCCGGCATGGAATTCCGCTAGCAATTGTCACTGATAATGGTCCACAGTTCAATAATCCGTAGATGATAAACTTTTGTGGTCAGGTGGGAATTGATCTTCGATTTGCCTCAGTACATCATCCAAGAACAAATGGCCAAGTGGAAGCAGCAAACAGGCAAATCCAGCAGCTCCTGATGAAAAGAGTTTTGAATCAAAGGGGAAATTGGGCAGATCAGCTTCCTTCCATCATCTGGACTCTTCGTACTACCCCATCTTCAGCTACCGGGGAGACACCATTCAAATTATCTCATGGCTCAGAAGCTGTTGTTCCTGTAGAATTTGAGGTGGTCACTCCAAGAGTTGTGTATGCAAAAGAGGGAGGAGAAGCGTGGATAGAAGACAATGATGAGGCTATCAAGTATAATCTAGATCTGATCGAAGAACTTCAGGACGAGGCAACAATCAGACAGGAAGAAGTTAAAAGGAGGATGGCAAACTACTTTGACAAAAATGTCAGGGTAAAGCATTCTGCAGTCGGGGATGTTGTGCTAAAGAAAGTTGATGCAGCAGCCAGAGTAGGCAATGTCGGGAAGCTAAATCCTAATTGGGCTGGACCTTTCATCGTCAAGGAGGTATTAAAAAGTAGGTCTTACCGCCTTCAAACAAGCGGAGGAGAAGACATCTCACGCACCTGGAGCAGTGACGATCTCAAACGGTTCTATCCTTAAAATGTCTTCTTTACTTTCCTGCAATTTTTTAGACATTTAAATAAGAAGCCCCATACTGACACTTCTCCGTGTCTGATGTTTCCTTTTCACATTTTTCTTATATATCAACCTCACTGAACCACGGAGACATTGCCAAGTTCTGCTCGAACCCCCTCGGATTGTAGTCACTTGCGTAAAACCACAAAGATCATGTGTAGCGGGGAGTTTTCGCACACGTGTAGTGGTAGCTTGCCAATTCCCGTGCGGTGGTGTTCAGAACCTTGGATCCCGGCTGATATCCAACACACCCCTGCATCAAGGGAGGTCTAGGTGAATGTTGGCTCTATCATGCCCCAAGAGGGATATAGTTACAGCTTTGATGATCTTTCTGAGGAAAGCAATGTCGGTATAGCCCCCGCGGCACAACCTCACCTGCCCAACTGATCATCTTAGTCTGTGACCATCGAATACTCCTAGGTACTCTCAAGCGACGCCTAAGCGGGACCCACAACCGAGTTGATCTCTCTGAGGAAAGCAATGTTCGCCGCCTAGGCCCACCTGCCCAATTGATCAACTCGGCTTGCAGCCCTAGGCAAGAGAGCAGTCGAGTCGCTTACAGCCCTTATGACCACTTGAGGAAAGCAATGTTCGCCGCCTAGGCCCACCTGCTCACTTGGTCATCTGGGTCTGTACTTGTCTTTTTCTTTATTTCTACAGCTCTTATGACCACTTGAGGAAAGCAATGTTCGCCGCCTAAGCCCACCTGCCCACTTGGTCATCTGAGTCTGTAGTCATCTTTTATTACGTTACAGTGAATTATCTCATCTTATATGGTCATTACAGACCATTTGGAGAAAAAGCAGCACTCTTATGTACATCACAAACCGGCCGACCTGATACTCAAACTGGGCGGTTTGAAATAAGCAGGTATCAGAATTATTGGGCTGTCTGATTATTAAACCGGGCAGTTTAAAATAAACAGGTCCCAAAGATGTCAAGCAGTCTGATGTTCAGGTCGGACGGTTTGAAATAAACAAGACCGGTCAACCTCGTCATTTGGATCGTAAATCTGTATTTTTGGGTTTCAATTCGATCAGCTCGGCTAATAACAGGCTCTTTTCAATCAAGCAATTATGATTCTCATTGCAAATATCAAAACTACTGACCGCCCAAATTATGTGCAGTCCGTGCGGATTATCAGCTAATATTGTATAAACCATTCGAGAAAGATATTATTAGAACAGGTGCAGGTGTTTGTCTACCTTAATAAGGAGCTGTGATATTAAGTCCGGGCGAGTTTATCTGCCTCTCATATTAATTAAGTTTGGATATCTCTGGATCTAAATATATGGTCGCCCGGATTATATTCTAACCGAGCGGGTTGATCTATCTCTTATCAAGAAGTTATCTCTGGATTCAATGGATTATTCGCCAGGATTGTATTCTAAACCGCACGAATTTATTATTCATTACTTCTATCAGCAAGGATGAGATATCTCTGAATTCAGATAAGAAGCCGCCCGGTTTGAATTTTGACCGCACGAGCCTATCAATTATTGTTTATACTATCAGAAATCGGATATCCTGAGATCTAAATGAGTAATCGCGCGGGTTGTATATAGACCGTCCGAAATCATTGATTATCACTCATACTCGGATCAAGGCAGCCGCACGGTTCAATCATAAAAAGCAGAAGGTAAAAAAAAAAAAGAGAGACAAGATAACAATCACAAGTAAGTAACAATAGATGGACAATTAGACAGGTAAAATTTTCATTCATTCTTCAAAATATGTGTTAACAAAATATTGACCGCCCGGCTAGAATTAAAACCGGCAGTTATACAAAAGTAAACTTAAAACAAAGGCACTAGTCTGCCGACTTCTTCTTCTTCTTCTTGACAGGGGAATTCGAGTCCTCGCCATCATTGTCGACTTCAGGCGAATAGACTTCGCTTGTCGAGGAAGAACCCGATGAGCCGCTATCACCAGAACGCCCGGTCTTACTCGCGGAGCCGGTTGTTCCAGAGGACAAGCTGTCCTCATCATCCTCATCATCATCATCAGCTTCGTCATCCGCATCGACCTCTTCAGCGGCTCTATCACCTTCATCGCCTCCTTGATGATTTACAATCTCCCTACTCGCGTCGGCTTCAGCCTCTTCACCCACCTTGCCCTTTCCTTTCTGCTTGCGGCTAATTTCATCAAGCTGGTCCTTCAAGTCAGGGAAGAGGTCAGAAAAAGTAGTGCCCTCGAAGCCTTCGCACAGACCGCCCCGGTCTCTCAGAAGGCCCAAAGCTTTATTAATTCCTTGGGCCACATGAGGCAGCACCTCATCGTGAAAGACTGGGTTGGTCACCTCATATTGTTTCTGCAGAAGGAAAAATAAATTAGGTTGCCCGGGCTGAACAAAACAAACCGCATCATCATTTTGAAAACATACTGCCACGATCCCTTGAAACCGCGCGTTCTCCGCGACCAGCTCTTCATGCTTCTGTTCTAAATATTTCTGAGCAGAAACCTGCCGCCTGTACGATAAGGCCATGAAGTGATTCGCCGCAAACCCCCACGCACCGGCTTGTGCAGCCAGCCGGGGAAGCTCTTCTTCAGGTACTATTTTCAACTTCTTTAAGGTCTTTCGACCATACATCGCGGCCCCGGCAGCTAGCGCATGGCGGTTAGTTTTCTCACTAGCCCATGAAGGAAGAACGGTGGATACCCGGATGCGGCTTCCGTTCCTGTGCCAGAGGACAGTTGGGTTGCCCTGCAGATCGGGCGGGTTCCCGCAGGAACGTAGAAGCTCGAATTCATCAGAAGAGGTTGGGCTCTCTTCCTCTGATGATGGCGACCTGTTTTGCTGCTGCCTCCTTTCCCTCTGGGTCAAAACCGGGCTGGCCGGGGTGACCGGCTTGTTCGCAGGGAAAATATGGGCAGCTGTAAGATGAAATCAAAAGTTTGAGTAAGACAGTCCGCGCGGTCATATACAGGCGGGTTGAGAAGAACTTACTATGTTAGGGGAGGACGTCCTCCAGCTCTGAGAACAGCGGAATGTAATGATTGATATCTAACCGCTCGTTCTCGAGGAATGCGAAGGTGTCCGACTCGATCTTCTCAACTTGATGAGCTTGGAAAACTTCTTCCCCCCAAACTTGCGGGTCGACCTGTAATAGCCCGAAGTTGCCTTCGAACATTACAAACTGCTCCGACCAGTTCGAGACTTTGTTCGCCAAGTTGACGATCTTCAGTCCATGACAGCCGAAGTAGAGATGCCCTCTGAAAGTTGAAGTCCCCACGTCGGGAGCAGCCCGCACCGAAAAGAATTTCCTAAATAGATCAAGGGAAAATCTGGTCCGCTCGAACCGCAGATACGAAATAAAGCTGTATATGGACGCTATTGAGTTCGGTGGAAGCTGGCTGGGTACAACCCCATAGTTGTCAAAAATGGCGATGACTTCATGTGGCAGCGGAAACTTGAAGCCATATTCAAAATGATCGACCGGAACGGCTATCTGATGCGGGTTGGAAGAGTTAATCCACTCGTCACGCAAAGGAAGCCGCGCGAGCAGATCACTCCCTGCCATGTGTCTCGTAATAAATTCATCTAGCTTGATTTGGGTAAGACGGCACTCCGGGTGGTCCGCCGAGTGAAAGGCTAAGGCCGCATCAGTTCGCACGGCTTTAACTTTGACAGGTCGCTGCGGCTTGGTCTTAGATCGAGCCATTTGAAATCGTAGAAATGACTTCGAAAGTTCCCTACTTATAGATTTTGACGATCTGCGAATAGTAAAATTATATCGTGGCTACACATTCTAACCGCGCGGTCAACAGCCTGCATGATCAGATTTGCCAGAAAAACAAAAGAACCAAAGGCATTCAGGAAATCAGGTGCAAACATACATCACAGATCGCGTGAGCTGTAATCAGTTCGGATAAAACATAGAGGATCTAAATAGAATACAAAGTACAGCGATTAAACAAGAACCCGCACTGGCTATTCAAATAAAAGATAGGAATCAGAAAGAAGCATTGTCCAAACAGATGTCAAACCAATAAACCGCGCCCATAATACACATTGTGTGAAATTTTTTCGAATCTTTATGGAGCAAGCAGGAGCTAGTCAACTTAGAGATCAAAGCCAAAACAACCAGAAACAAATGAAGGCAAACAACTGATCTTTATTGATAGCAGCACTTCAAAATTACAAGGCGAGGCATGCTTGACGAGATATGATTTCGTCAGCACAAACACAAAGGAAAGATACAAGTTGAAGATAACTTGAGACCGCTCAGACCGCGCGACCTCCCTGCGACTTCAACACACTGCCAGACCGCAGCGCCTTGCCGATCACAGCACACCACCAAACCGCTGCACAGACCGCTCCCTTCTTCCGATTTCCTGATTCTCCCGAACTCCAGCACCACAACCCCAAGCCGCAGACCGCCCGAACACTTTCAGAGGAAGAGGTGATCGCTGACGCCCACACTATCCGCAGAAGCTGCACAAGAGGAATTCAATCAGCAGACCGCACGGTCAGAATAAACCAGACCGCAGGAAACAAGCGAACTCAGCTTACACTTGGTGTGTTCTTTTTTTTTGCTACAGTGGCCTCCTATTTATAGGCGCGGGACCTGATCCAGTCACCGCCCTATGAGATAGGATCACCACCCCCAGACCGCGCGACCTGATCGGTCACTCCGCGCGATCAGCAATATTACTTCTGCTTCATTTTGGTGAACCCGCCAGCTTCAATGTCGCCATGAGAGACCGCCACTCTCACAGCAGACCGCGACTCTCCAAAGAGATCGCCAGACCGCCCGAAGCCCTTCACCACCTGTGTTCGTTCGAGACCACGAACACAGCCAGTTCGCCATCAGACCGCGAACTCCTGTCCACATGCCGATCTCCTCCTGAGACCATGAACAGCAACCAGCTCGCATACCAGTCTCCTTCTGAGACCGCGAACTGTGACCGCGCGACTAAGTCCCTTAGTCCGCGAATACTCCCAGAAAGCCTGGTCAGCTACCAGACCGCATTCCGGAGAGAACCTGGAAGAACCCTGAAGATGATCAACCCGCCACGCGGTCAGAGACAGACCGCGCGGCCTCACCTCCAGCCGACTTGGACCTATACCAGCGATCAAGCCAGGAGACTGCAGCTAGGCTACAACCAGCCAGACCGCAGAGGCAGACCGCCAAGTCGTGCGGTCACGCCAGACCGCCCGACCTCCGCCCAGACCGCCCAGGTCCAAAAGCCTCCAAATTTCCACTTCAACAATTTCAACACTCCCCCTTGAAGTGGGAAGTTGAAACCAGCCCCAATAGGCTCCTTAGCCGTGTGAACGGCCCCTTTGCCAGCGCCTTTGTGAAGATGTCTGCGACATTGTCCGCACTCCGCACATGCTCGACCGAAAGAGATCCCTCCAGCACCTTCTCCCGTATGAAGTGATGCTCGATCTCAATATGCTTCGTCCTCGCGTGACAAACTGGATTGGTCACCAGTTTGAGAGCACTCTCGTTGTCACCGCGTAGCAGAGTCGGCTCCCGAACCACCTTGTGGACGTCTCCAACCAACCTCCTAAGCCAGATGGCTTCCTGAGCTGCCAAGGCCGAAGCCTTGTATTCCGCTTCCGTGGTAGAGACCGATACGGAATCCTGCTTCTTGCTGCACCATGATATAGCCGTAGGGCCCGCCATGAAATCGAATCCAGATGTCGACTTCCGATCATCCGAATCTCCCCCGTAATCAGCATCCATGTATCCATGCACCTCGAAGCCCGCATCCCTCCTGTATAGGAGACCCATGTCCGAGGTCGCCTTGACATACTTCAGAATGTTCTTGGCCGCTAGCAGATGAGGTACTCGTGGTTCCGCCATAAACCGACTCACCCTGCCTACTGCATATGCAATATCCGGCCTTGTGATCGTCAGATAAATCAAGCTCCCAACCAGAGCTCGGAACACCAACAGATCTTGCATGATCCTTCCCTCATCCTTCCGAAGCTTCATAGCCTTCTCCAGAGGTGTGGAAGTGCACTTCCCTTCCTTCATGCCGAATCGCTCCACGATCCGCTCCGCATATCCGGCTTGGGTCACCAGCACTCCACCTTCCTTCCTCTGAACCTCAAGTCCAAGAAAATGGTGAAGCTCACCAAGATCCTTCATCTCGAACCTGATAGATAGTTCAGCCCGAAGCTGTGCTACCTCCTCCTTCGAGTTCCCCGTCACGATCATATCGTCAACGTATAGCAGCACGATGACCTGAAGCTCCCCGCTCTTCTTGACGAACAAGCTCGAGTCTGAGTCTGAAGCAACAAATCCACAGAATAGGAGATATTCTGCGATCTTCCCGTACCACGCCCTCGGCGCTTGCTTCAACCCATACAGGGCCTTCTTCAGCTTGCAGACATGCTCCGGAAGATCTTCAGACACAAAACCTGGTGGCTGGACCATGAAGATGTCCTTGTCAATCTCGCCGTACAAGAAAGCGTTCTTGACGTCGAGCTGCCAAATCTCCCATCCACTGAATGCCGCCAAGGCAATGATGAACCGAACTGAAGTCATTTTTGCCACCGGACTGAATGTCTCATCATAGTCTTCACCATATTGCTGCGAGAACCCCCGAGCTACAAGACGAGCTTTGTACCGCTCGATACTGCCGTCAGCTTTCTTCTTAAGCTTGTAGACCCACTTGCATGTCACAGGAGTGATGCCCTTGGGCTTGGGCACAAGAGACCAAGTCTCGTTCTTCTCAAGAGCTGCCATCTCTTCTTGCATCGCAACGTCCCACTCCTTCACGCCTTGGGCCTTCTCAAAGCTCGACGGCTCCCTCTCATCCAAGGGACCAGCGAAGAAACATGAGACGAAGCTCACTGCGTTTCCTCCTGTATAGCGATCAGGGGCGATGATCGCTCGCTTCGACCTCCTCAGCTCCTTCCCTTGAACTGCAATGTCATCCGCTGCTTCTTCCCTAGCTCCCCTTCCAGACGTGCTAGGAGCATCGCTCCCCCTGCTCCCTGAACCAGAAGCCCCCGTCTCGGAACTAGAAGGAGATGGACCACCTGGTGACACAGGTAGCTCCACCTGAAGATTCTCCACAGCTTTCTCTGGCATCTCCACCCTGCTCTCTGGTAACTCCACATCAGAAGACCCCTTGTAAGATGTCACCTCATCGAACACGACGTCGCGAGATACAACAAATCTCCGCGTCTCTGGGTCCATGCACTTCCACCCTTTCTTCCGCTCATCGTATCCCACGAAGACTAGCTTCCTTGCTTTCGCATCTAGCTTCGTCCGAAGAGCATCTGGAACATGCACGTAGCAGGTGGAACCAAACACCCTAAGGTGTGCCACACTTGGCTTCTCTTTGAACATCATCTCATGTGGAGTCAGCATGTTGATGGGGCTCAGAGGCATCCTGTTGATGACGTAGGCAGCACAAGACATTCCCTCCGCCCAGAAGGACTTTGGGATACTCTTGGCATGCAGCCAACACTTGCAGGTCTCCGTCAGATGACGGATCTTCCGTTCTGCCACTCCGTTCTGTTGTGGAGTATGAGCACAAGTGAGCTCTCTCTGGATGCCCGCCTTCCTGCAAAAAGTAGAGAACTCACTGGAGGTGAACTCCCCTCCGTTGTCAGTCCTCAGCTTCTTCACCCGCAGTCCCAGCCGACCTTCCACGAGCTCCTTGAACTCCACAAACTTGGCAAACGCCTCCGCCTTCTCCTTCAGGAAATATATCCAGACATATCTGGAGTAATCATCGATCAACACCAGCATATATCTGCTGCCTCCGAGGCTTGGGGTAGCAGTAGATCCCATCAAGTCACCGTGGATGCACTCCAACGACACACTACACCTTGTTTGCGACTTGTCAAACGGTAGTCGATGAGACTTGCCGAACTGACATCCCTCACAAACATGACCTTCACCGTAGGAGGATAGACTTGGCAGGCCCTTGACCAGACCTCTTACCGCCATAGCTTTCAGCTTGTCCATCCCCACGTGCCCCAACCTCTCATGCCATATAACGGCACCATCATTCGTCTTCATCTTGTCGACGTAGGAACTTGTTGATAAAACAAATAAGTCCTTTGCCCGTCTCCCGACATGGACTACCTCGGCCTTTACGGCCTCAACATTGTGTAGAAACTTCACTTCTGTTGGGCCGAACAGAACGTGATACCCGGCGTCTACAGCATTGGTCACGGAGAAGAGGTTTTTCTTCATTCCGGGCACATGATAGACACTCTTCAAAGTAAGTGGCCCTCTATCACTGCCCAAAGAAACAACCCCCACCTTCTCTACTGGATGCACGGTATTATCAGCAGTAATGATTGCATTGTTACCTGTGTAGGGCTGTGCAGAAGAAAGCTTGGTCCCGTCTCCGGTGAGATGATGACCACACCCCGAGTCCACGATCCAATCCTCCAGATAGTTGATAGGAGCAGAAGCTCCAACAGAAGCCGAAAAGGCTCCTCCCCAACCTCCTTGAATGTGCCTGGCCACAGCTTCCTCCTTCTCCGCAGCATGCCCAGCTTGGGTGACCACCTTGCAATCCTTCCTGATGTGGCCAAACTTGCCACACTTGTAGCACTTCGGACCTTCACCCTTCTTCTTCCCGTCAGCCTTGGGAGCATACCCCCTTTCCTGCTGCCCAGAAGTTGAAGGCCCATAGCCACTTCCAGTGGTCTTCTTCTTCTTGTCCCACTTCTTCTTCTTCCCTGAGAAGAGAACTTCGCCATCTCCCCCAGCCACCGACACCCCCGCCATCTGCCTTGCCAAACTTTCTTGTGATGCAAGCAAGTTCTCCAGCTCCAACAGAGACGGCTGATTTGCCCATCCCTGCACCGACGTCACAAAGGCAACATATTCCTTCCGCAGGCCGCGGATGATGTGCCTCTTCAGCCATTTCCAAGACACGCACACTCGAATCCAGGAGCTCGCTTGTCTGAGCTGCGGTCTCGAGTTTCTCGTCTTGCGGACTGTCTAACCGGCCGGCTTCTTCTTTCCTGAACTTGTAACCACTGTAACAGCTTCATTTTAATCAAAGGAAAGCCCGTCACAGGAGTGGCATTCGCCGTGACGGGCGAAGTCTGACCTTGACCGCTGCTAGCGGTCTCATTTTCTCCACCTAAAAAGTAACCGGCAACCCGCAGTCTCCGATTTCCTTCGGAGGTGCGATTTTGGACTCAACACTCTAAATCAACTCGGTCGAGTAAATCCTATTCTCCATAGGATGTATGGCTCTGAGCTCATTGCGAAAAGGTGTTTTGGGCAAAATCCGGACAACAAGATCAAAAGTTATAGCTGTTTGAAGTTTAGGTGCCAATTGGAGCTAAATCCCACATTACCACTACAACTCAATGTATATCGACCACTAAATGAACTAGATTGGGTAAAACTTGCTCTCCATTAGTTGCATTACCAGTGCAACCCGCTATATATCGACAACTAAATGAGCTGTAATGGGTAAAACTTGTGCTTCAATGAATGTAGGGCTCCGAGCTCATTCCTAAATGGAGTTGTGGGGGTAAAATCAGATTACCGGATCAAAAGTTATTGATGTTTAAAGTTTGAGTGTCATTTGTAGCTAAATCTCTTACTTTCACTACAAACCTCATCTAAAATTCTTTCATTTTGAAATTTATGTGTCATTTGGAGCTAAATCTAGTATTACCATTACAACCCATTGTATATTGACCTCTACACTAGCTTGAATGTGTTAAAATTGTTCTCCATTGGATTTTGGGCTCAGATCTCATTCCGAAAAGGTTGGGCGAAAATCGGACAACCGGATCAAAAGTTACGGATATTTGATGATTAGGTCTCCTTTCAAGCTAAATACCTTCTTACCAACCCGCATAACCACTGGAACCCACTGTATATCGAACAATAAATGAACTTGAATGGTTATATCCTACTCTCCACTGGATGTAGGCCTCCGAGCTCATTCTAAAAGGTATTGTGGGCAAAAATTGGGCAACTGGATCAAGAGTTCTGTCCGTTTGAAGTTTATGTGTCATTTGGAGCTAAATCCCACATTACCACTGCAACCCACTGTAGATCAACCACTAAACGAACTAGAATGTGTAAAACTTGTTGTCCATTGGATGCAAGGCTCCGATCTCATTACGGAATGGTATGGCTTTGATATCGAACAATAAATGAACTTGTTGTCCATTGGATGCAACCCACTGTAGATCAACCACTAAACGGACAACCGGATCAAATTTATGGATGTTTTAAGTTTAGGTGTCAATTGGAGCAAAAACCCTCATTTCCACAGCAATCCACTATCCACCGACCTCTAAATGAACTCGATTGTGTAAATCCTATTCTCCATAGGATGTATGGCTTTGAGCTCATTGCGAAAAGTTGTTTGTGCAAAATCCGGACAATCGAATCAAAAGTTATAGTTGTTTGAAGTTTAGGTGTAAGTTGGAGCTAAATCGCACATTACCACTACAATTCAATGTATATCGACCACTAAATGAACTAGATTGGGTTAAACTTGCTTTCCATTGAATGTATGGCTCGGAGCTCATTTCGAAGAGGTTTTGTGAGCAAAAATCAGACAACTTGATCAAAAGTTATGGTTGTTTCAAGTTTAGGTGTCATTTGGAGCTAAATTTTGCATTACCAGTGCAACCCGCTATATATCGACAACTAAATGAGCTGCAATGGGTAAAACTTGTGCTTCAATGAATGTAGGGCTCCGAGCTCATTCCTAAAAGGTGTTGTGGGGGCAAAATTAAATTACCGGATCAAAAGTTATTGATGTTTAAAGTTTGAGTGTCATTTGTAGCTAAATCTCTTACTTTCACTACAAACCGCATCTAAAATTCTTTCATTTTGAAATTTATGTGTCATTTGGAGCGAAATCTAGTATTACCAGTACAACCCATTGTATGTCGACCTCTCAACGAGCTTGAATGAGTTAAAATTGTTCTCCATTGGATTTTGGGCTCCGATCTCATTCCGAAAAGGTATTATGGGCGAAAATCGAACAAACAGATCAAAAGTTACGGATATTTGAAAATTAGGTCTCCTTTCAAGTTAAATACCTTCTTACCAACCCGCATAACCATTGGAACCCACTGTATATCGAACAATAAATGAACTTGAATGGTTATATCCTACTCTCCACTGGATGTAGGCTTTCGAGCTCATTCTAAAAGGTATTGTGGGCAAAAATTGGGCAACTAGATCAAGAGTTCTGTCTGTTTGAAGTTTATGTGTCATTTGGAGCTAAATCACACATTACCACTGCAACCCACTGTAGATCAACCACTAAATGAACTATAATGGGTAAAACTTATTGTCCATTGGATGTAGGGCTCCGATCTTATTCTGAAAAGGTGTTGTGGGCAAAAATCTGACAACCGGATCAAATTTATGGATGTTTTAAGTTTAGGTGTCAATTGGAGCAAACTCCCTCATTTCCACGACAATCCACTATCCACCGACCTCTAAACGAACTCGATCGAGTAAATCCTATTCTCCATAGGATGTATGGCTCTGAGCTCATTGCGAAAAGGTGTTTTGGGCGAAATCTGGACAACCAGATCAAAAGTTATAGCTGTTCAAAGTTTAGGTGCCAGTTGGAGCTAAATCCCACATTACCACTACAACTCAATGTATATCGACCACTAAATGAACTAGATTGGGTAAAACATGCTCTCCATTGAATGTATGGCTCGGAGCTCATTTCGAAAAGGTTTTGTGAGCAAAAATCAGACAATCTGATCAAAAGTTATGGCTGTTTCAAGTTTAGGTGTCATTTGGAGCTAAATTTCGCATTACCAGTGCAACCCGCTATATATCGACAACTAAATGAGCTGCAATGGGTAAAACTTGTGCTTCAATGAATGTAAGGCTCCGAGCTCATTCCTAAAAGGTGTTATGGGGGTAAAATCAGACAACTGGATTAAAATTTATTGATGTTTAAAGTTTGAGTGTCATTTGTAGCTAAATCTCTTACTTTCACTACAAACCGCGTCTAAAATTCTTTCATTTTGAAATTTATGCATCATTTGGAGCTAAATCTAGTATTACCAGTGCAACCCATTGTATATCGACCTCTAAACGAGCTTGAATGGGTAAAAATTGTTCTCCATTGGATTTTGGGCTCCGATCTCATTCCGAAAAGTTATTGTGGGCGAAAATCGGACAACCGGATCAAAAGTTACGGATATTTAATGATTAGGTCTCCTTTCAAGCTAAATACCTTATTACCAACCCGCATAACCACTGGAACCCACTGTATATCGAACAATAACTAAACTTGAATGGTTATATCCTACTCTCCACTGGATGTAGACCTCCGAGCTCATTCTAAAAGGTATTGTGGGAAAATATTGGGCAACTGGATCAAGAGTTCCGTCTGTTTGAAGTTTATGTGTCATTTGGAGCTAAATCCCACATTACCACTGCAACCCACTGTAGATCAACCACTAAACGAACTAGAATGGGTAAAACTTGTTGTCCATTGGATGCAGGGCTCCGATCTCTGTCTGAAAAGGTGTTGTGGGCAAAAATCTGACAACCGGATCAAATTTATGGATGTTTTAAGTTTATGTGTCAATTGGAGCAAAATCCCTCTTTTCCACTGCAATCCACTATCCACCGACCTCTAAATGAACTCGATTTAGTAAATAAACTAGAATGGGTAAAACTTGTTGTCCATTTGTTGCAAGGCTCCGATCTCATTACGGAAAGGTATGGCTTTGATATCGAACAATAAATGAACTTATTGTCCATTGGATGCAACCCACTGTAGATCAACCACTAAATGGACAACCGGATCAAATTTATGGATGTTTTAAGTTTAGGTGTCAATTGGAGCAAAATCCCTCATTTCCACTGCAATCCACTATCCACCGACCTCTAAATGAACTCGATTGTGTAAATCCTATTCTCCATAGGATGTATGGCTTTGAGCTCATTGCGAAAAGTTGTTTGTGCAAAATCCGGACAATCGAATCAAAAGTTATAGCTGTTTGAAGTTTAGGTGTCAGTTGGAGCTAAATCGCACATTACCACTACAACTATATGTATATCGACTACTAAATGAACTAGATTGGGTAAAACTTGATCTCCATTGAATGTATGGCTCGAAGCTCATTTTGAAGAGGTTTTGTGAGAAAAAATCAGACAACCTGATCAAAAGTTATGGCTGTTTCAAGTTTAGGTGTCATTTGGAGCTAAATTTCGCTTTACCAGTGCAACCCGCTATATATCGACAACTAAATGAGCTGCAATGGGTAAAACTTGTGCTTCAATGAATGTAGGGCTCCGAGCTCATTCCTAAAAGGTGTTGTGGGGGTAAAATTAAATTACGGGATCAAAAGTTATTGATGTTTAAAGTTTGAGTGTCATTTGTAGCTAAATCTCTTACTTTCACTACAAACCGCATCTAAAATTCTTTCATTTTGAAATTTATGTGTCATTTGGAGCGAAATCTAGTATTACCAGTACAACCCATTGTATATCGACCTCTAAACGAGCTCGAATGAGTTAAAATTGTTCTCCATTGGATTTTGGGCTCCGATCTCATTCCGAAAAGGTATTGTGGGCGAAAATCAGACAACCGGATCAAAAGTTACGGATATTTGAAAATTAGGTCTCCTTTCAAGCTAAATACCTTCTTACTAACTCGCATAACCACTGGAACCCACTGTATATCGAACAATAAATGAACTTGAATGGTTATATCTTACTCTCCACTAGATGTAGGCCTCCGAGCTCATTCTAAAAGGTATTGTGGGCAAAAATGGGGCAACTGGATCAAGAGTTCTGCCTGTTTGAAGTTTATGTGTCATTTGGAGCTAAATCCCACATTACCACTGCAACCACTGTAAATCAACCACTAAACGAACTAGAATGGGTAAAACTTGTTGTCCATTTGATGTAGGGCTCCGATCTCATTCTGAAAAGGTGTTGTGGGCAAAAATCTGACAACCAGATCAAATTTATGGATGTTTTAAGTTTAGGTGTCAATTGGAGCAAAATCCCTCATTTCCACTGCAATCCACTATCCACCGACCTCTAAATGAACTCGATCGAGTAAATCCTATTCTCCATAGGATGTATGGATCTGAGCTCATTGCGAAAAGTTATTTTGGGCAAAATCCGGACAACCGGATCAAAAGTTATAGTTGTTTGAAGTTTAGGTGTTAGTTGGAGCTAAATCCCACATTACCACTACAACTCAATGTATATCGACCACTAAATGAACTAGATTGGGTAAAACTTGCTCTCCATTGAATTTATGGCTCAGAGCTCATTTTGAAGAGGTTTTGTGAGCAAAAATCAGACAACCTGATCAAAAGTTATGGTTGTTTCATGTTTAGGTGTCTTTGGAGCTAAATTTCGCATTACCAGTGCAACCCGCTATATATCGACAACTAAATAAGCTGCATTGGATAAAACTTGTGCTTCAATGAATGTAGGGCTCCGAGCTCAATCCTAAAAGGTGTTGTGGGAGAAAAATCAGACAACCAGATCAAAAGTTATTGATGTTTTAAGTTTGAGTGTCATTTGTAGCTAAATCTCTTACTTTCACTACAAACCGCATCTAAAATTCTTTCATTTTGAAATTTATGTGTCATTTGGAGCTAAATCTAGTATTACCAGTACAACCCATTGTATATCGACCTCTAAACGAGCTTGAATGGGTTAAAATTGTTCTCCATTGGATTTTGGGCTCCGATCTCATTCTAAAAAGGAATTGTGGGCGAAAATCGGACAATCGGATCAAAAGTTACGGATATTTGAAGATTAGGTCTCCTTTCAAGCTAAATACCTTCTTACCAACCCGCATAACCACTGGAACCCACCATATATCGAACAATAAATGAACTTGAATGGTTATATCCTACTCTCCACTGGATGTAGGCCTCCGAGCTCATTCTAAAAGGTATTTTGGGCAATAATTGGGCAACTGGATCAAGAGTTCTGTCTGTTTGAAGTTTGTGTCATTTGGAGCTAAATCCCACATTACCACTGCAACCCACTGTAGATCAACCACTAAACGAACTAGAATGGGTAAAACTTGTTGTCCATTAGATGCATGGCTCCGATCTCATTCTGAAAAGGTGTTGTGGGCAAAAATCTGACAACCGGATCAAATTTCTAGATGTTTTAAGTTTAGGTGTCAATTGGAGCAAAATCCCTCATTTCCACTGCAATCCACTATCCACCGACCTCTAAATGAACTCGATCGAGTAAATCCGATTCTCCATAGGATGTATGGCTCTGAGCTCATTGCGAAAAGGTGTTTTGGGAAAAATTCGGAAAACCGATTCAAAAGTTATAGCTGTTTGAAGTTTAGGTGCCAGTTGAAGCTAAATCCCACATTACCACTACAATTCAGTGCATATCGCCCACTAAATGAACTAGATTGGGTAAAACTTGCTCTCTATTGAATGTATGGCTCGGAGCTCATTTCGAAGAGGTTTTGTGAGCAAAAATCAGACAACCTGATCAAAACTTATGGCTGTTTCAAGTTTAGGTGTCTTTGGAGCTAAATTTCGCATTACCAGTGCAACCCGCTATATATCGACAACTAAATGAGCTGCAATGGGTAAAACTTGTGCTTCAATGAATGTAGGGCTCCGAGCTCATTCCTAAAAGGTGTTGTGGGGGCAAAATTAAATTACCGGATCAAAAGTTATTGATGTTTAAAGTTTGAGTGTCATTTGTAGCTAAATCTCTTACTTTCACTACAAACCGCATCTAAAATTCTTTCATTTTGAAATTTATGTGTCATTTGGAGCGAAATCTAGTATTACCAGTACAACCCATTGTATGTCGACCTCTCAACGAGCTTGAATGAGTTAAAATTGTTCTCCATTGGATTTTGGGCTCCGATCTCATTCCAAAAAGGTATTATGGGCGAAAATCGGACAAACAGGTCAAAAGTTACGGATATTTGAAAATTAGGTCTCCTTTCAAGCTAAATACCTTCTTACCAACCCGCATAACCATTGGAACCCACTGTATATCGAACAATAAATGAACTTGAATGGTTATATCCTACTCTCCACTGGATGTAGGCTTCCGAGCTCATTCTAAAAGGTATTGTGGGCAAAAATTGGGCAACTAGATCAAGAGTTCTGTCTGTTTGAATTTTATGTGTCATTTGGAGCTAAATCACACATTACCACTGCAACCCACTGTAGATCAACCACTAAATTAACTATAATGGGTAAAACTTATTTTCCATTGGATGTAGGGCTCCGATCTTATTCTGAAAAGGTGTTGTGGGCAAAAATCTGACAACCGGATCAAATTTATGGATGTTTTAAGTTTAGGTGTCAATTGGAGCAAACTCCCTCATTTCCACGACAATCCACTATCCACCGACCTCTAAACGAACTCGATTTAGTAAATCATATTCTCCATAGGATGTATGGCTCTGAGCTCTTTGCGAAAAGGTGTTTTGGGAAAAATCCAGACAACCGGATCAAAAGTTATAGCTGTTTGAAGTTTAGGTGCCAGTTGGAGCTAAATCCCACATTACCACTACAACTCAATGTATATCGACCACTAAATGAACTAGATTGGGTAAAACTTGCTCTCCATAGAATGTATGGCTCGGAGCTCATTTCGAAGAGGTTTTGTGAGCAAAAATCAGACAACCTGATCAAAAGTTATGGTTGTTTCAAGTTTAGGTGTCTTTGGAACTAAATTTCGCATTACCAGTTCAACCCGCTAAATATCAACAACTAAATGTGCTGCAATGGGTAAAACTTGTGCTTCAATGAATGTAGGGCTCCGAGCTCATTCCTAAAAGGTGTTGTTGGGGAAAAATCAGACAACCGGATCAAAGGTTATTGATGTTTTAAGTTTGAGTGTCATTTATAGCTAAATCTCTTACTTTCACTACAAACCGCATCTAAAATTCTTTCATTTTGAAATTTATGTGTCATTTGGAGCTAAATCTAGTATTACCAGTACAACCCATTGTATATCGACCTATAAACGAGCTTGAATGGGTAATAATTGTTCTCCATTGGAGTTTCAGCTCTGATCTCATTCCGAAAAGGTATTGTGGGCGAAAATCGGACAACCGGATCAAAAGTTACGGATATTTGAAGATTAGGTCTCCTTTCAAGCTAAATACCTTATTACCAACCCGCATAACCACTGGAACCCACTGTATATCATACAATAAATGAACTTGAATGGTTATATCCAACTCTCTACTAGATGTAGGCCTCCGAGATCATTCTAAAAGGTATTGTGGGCAAAAATTAGGCAACTGGATCAAGACTTCAGTCTGTTTGAACTTTATGTGTCATTTGGAGCTAAATCCCACATTACCACTACAACTCAATGTATATCGACCACTAAATGAACTAGATTGGGTAAAACTTGCTCTCCATTGAATGTGTGGCTCGGAGCTCATTTCGAAGAGGTTTTGTGAGCAAAAATCAAACAACCTGATCAAAAGTTATGTCTGTTTCAAGTTTAGGTGTCTTTTGAGCTAAATTTCGCATTACCAGTGCAACCCGCTATATATCGACAACTAAATGAGCTGCAATGGGTAAAACTTGTGCTTCAATGAATGTAGGGCTCCGAGCTCATTCCTAAAAGGTGTTGTGGGGGAAAAATCAGACAACCGGATCAAAAGTTATTTATGTTTTAAGTTTGAGTGTCATTTGTAGCTAAATCTCTTACTTTCACTACAAACCGCATCTAAAATTCTTTCATTTTGAAATTTATGTGTCATTTGGAGCTAAATCTAGTATTACCAGTTCCACCCATTGTATATCGACCTCTAAACGAGCTTGAATGGGTTAAAATTTTTCTCCATTGGATTTTGGGCTCCGATCTCATTCCGAAAAGGTATTGTGGGCGAAAATCGGACAACCGGATCAAAAGTTACGGATATTTGAAGATTAAGTCTCCTTTCAAGCTAAATACCGTCTTGCCAACCCGCATAACCACTGGAACCACTGTATATCAAACAATAAATGAACATGAATGGTTATATCCTACTCTCCATTGGATGAAGGCCTCCGAGCTCATTCTAAAAGGTATTGTGGGCAAAAATTGGGCAACTGGATCAAGAGTTCTGTCTGTTTAAAGTTTATGTGTCATTTGGAGCTAAATCCCACATTACCACTGCAACCCACTGTAGATCAACCACTAAATGAACTAGAATGGGTAAATCTTGTTGTCCATTGGATACAGGGTTCCGATCTCATTTCGAAAAGGTGTTGTGGGCAAAAATCTTACAACAGGATCAAATTTATGGATGTTTTAAGTTTAGGTGTCAAATGGAGAAAATTCCTCATTTCCACTGCAATCCACTATCCACCGACCTCTAAATGAACTCGATCGAGTAAATCCTATTCTCCATAGGATGTATGGCTCTCAGCTCATTGCGAAAAGGTGTTTTGGGCAAAATCCGGACAACCGGATCAAAAGTTATAGCTATTTGAAGTTTAGGTGCCAGTTGGAGCTAAATCCCACATTACCCCTACAACTCAATGTATATCGACCACTAAATAAACTAGATTGGGTAAAACATGCTCTCCATTGAATGTATGGCTCGGAGCTCATTTCGAAGAGGTTTTGTGAGCAAAAATCAGACAACCTGATCAAAAGTTATGGCTGTTTCAAGTTTAGGTGTCTTTGGAGCTAAATTTTGTATTACCAGTGCAACCCGCTATATATCGACAACTAAATGAGGTGCAATGGGTAATACTTGTGCTTCAATGATTGTAGTGCTCCGAACTCATTCCTAAAATGTGTTGTGGGGGAAAAATCAGACTACCGGATCAAAAGTTATTGATGTTTTAAGTTTGAGTGTCATTTGTAGCTAAATCTCTTACTTTCACTACAAACCGCATCTTAAATTCTTTTATTTTAAAATTAATGTGTCATTTGGAGCTAAATCTAGTATTACAAGTACACCCATTGTATATCGACCTCTAAACGATCTTGAATGGGTTAAAATTTTTCTCCATTGGATTTTGGGCTCCGATCACATTTCGAAAAGGTATTGTGGGCGAAAATCGGACAACCGGATCAAACGTTACGGATATTTGAAGATTAGGTCTCCTTTCAAGCTAAATACCTTCTTACCAACCCGCATAACCACTAGAACCACTTTATATCAAACAATAAAAGAACTTGAATGGTTATATCCTACTCTCCATTGGATGAAGTCCTCCGAGCTCATTCTAAAAGGTATTGTGGGCAAAAATTGGGCAACTGGATCAAGAGTTCTGTCTGTTTGAAGTTTATGTGTCATTTGGAGCTAAATCCCACATTACCACTACGACCCACTGTAGATCAACCACTAAATGAACTATAATGGATAAGACTTGTTGTCCATTGGATACAGGGTTCCGATCTCATTCCGAAAAGGTGATGTGGACAAAAATCTGACAACCAGATCAAATTTATGGATGTTTTAAGTTTAGGTGTCAATTGGAGCAAATCCCTCATTTCCACTGCAATCCACTATCCACCGACCGCTAAATGAACTAGATCGAGTAAATCCTATTCTCCATAGGATGTATGTCTCTGTGCTCATTGCGAAAAGGTGTTTTGGGCAAAATCCGGACAACCGGATCAAAAGTTATAGCTGTTTGAAGTTTAGGTGCCAGTTGGAGCTAAATCCCACGTTACCAATACAACTCAATGTATATCAACCAATAAATGAACTAGATTGGGTAAAACTTGCTCTCCATTGAATGTATGGCTCGAAGCTCATTTCGAAGAGGTTTTGTGAGCAAAAATCAGACAACCTGATCAAAAGTTATGGCTGTTTCAAGTTTAGGTGTCATTTGGAGCTAAATTTCGCATTACCAATGCAACCCGCTATATATCGACAACTAAATGAGCTGCAATGGGTAAAACTTGTGCTTCAATGAATGTAGGGCTCCGCGCTCATTCCTAAAAGGTGTTATGGGGGTAAAATCAGACAACCGAATCAAAATTTATTGATGTTTAAAGTTTGAGTGTCATTTGTAGCTAAATCTCATACTTTCACTACAAACCGCATCTAAAATTATTTCATTTTGAAATTCATGTGTCATTTGGAGCTAAATCTAGTATTACCAGTCCACCCATTGTATATCGACCTCTAAACGAGCTTGAATGGGTTAAAATTATTCTCCATTGGATTTTGGGCTCCGATCTCATTCCGAAAAGGTATTGTGGGCGAAAATCGGACAACCGGATCAAAAGTTACGGATATTTGAAGATTAAGTCTACTTGCAAGCTAAATACCTTCTTACCAACCCGCATAACCACTGGAACCAACTGTATATCGAACAATAAATGAACTTAAATGGTTATATCCTACTCTCCACTGGATGTAGGCCTCCAAGCTCATTCTAAAAAGTATTGTGGGCAAAAATTGGGCAACTGGATCAAGAGCTGTCTGTTTGAAGTTTATGTGTCATTTGGAGCTAAATCTCACATTACCACTGCAACCCACTGTAGATCAACCACTAAATGAACTAGAATGGGTAAAAATAATTGTCCATTGGATGCAGGGCTCCGATCTCATTCCGAAAAGGTGTTGTGGGCAAAAATCTGACAACCGGATCAAATTTATGGATGTTTTAAGTTTAGGTGTCAATTGGAGCAAAATCCCTCATTTACACTGCAATCCACTATCCACCGACCCCTAAATGAACTCGATCGAGTAAATCCTATTGTCCATAGGATGTATGACTCTGAGCTCATTGCGAAAAGGTGTTTTGGGCAAAATCCGGACAACCGGATCAAAAGTTATAGCTGTTTGAAGTAGGTGCCAGTTGGAGCTAAATCCCACATTACCACTACAACTCAATGTATATCGACCAATAAATGAACTAGATTGGGTAAAACTTGCTCTCCATTGAATGTATGGCTCGAAGCTCATTTCGAAGAGGTTTTGTAAGCAAAAATCCGACAATCTGATCAAAAGTTATGGCTGTTTCAAGTTTAGGTGTCATTTGGAGCTAAATTTCGCATTACCAGTGCAACCCGCTATATATTGACAACTAAATGAGCTGCAATGGGTAAAACTTGAGCTTCAAGGAATGTAGGGCTCCAAGCTCATTCCTAAAAGGTGTTATGGGGGTAAAATCAGACAACCGGATCAAAATTTATTAATGTTTAAAGTTTGAGTGTCATTTGTAGCTAAATCTCTTACTTTCACTACAAACCGCATCTAAAATTCTTTAATTTTGAAATTTATGTGTCATTTGAAGCTAAATCTAGTATTACCAGTCCACCCATTGTATATCGACCTCTAAACGAGCTTGAATGGGTTAAAATTGTTCTCATTCCGAAAAGGTATTGTGGGCGAAAATTGGACAACCGGATCAAAAGTTACGGATATTTGAAGATTAGGTCTCCTTTCAAGCTAAATACCTTCTTACCAACTGGCATAACCACTGGAACCCACTGTATATCGAACAATAAATGAACTTGAATGGTTATTGTCTACCCGGAAGACCGCTTTCAATAGGTTTACTCGCAGACCGTGCGGTCGGCGGATCCAAGTTGCCCGGCTCAGGCTGTATAGGTTCCATCAGCTCCGGCTAGCACAGGACGGGCGGTCTGACATAATTTAGACCGCCTCCAAGTACTAAAGATAATCCAAGCCCAAGTCCAACATGACAAGTCGCGGTCTCATGTCGGAGATCGTGCGGTTTGTGCCATGGAGATAAGCCAAGGTTCGAGGTCAAAGAACAAGCAGCGGTCTCAAGACAGAGACCGCTCGGATAGCATCGTCGCCTTGGCCGCATCATCTTCAGCTTCTGGTCAGACAGGTCGGAAGGGCAAGCCGCCAAGCCGCGCGGCTTCTTTCTTTCCTTCCTTGTGTATCCCGTCACCGCCTGCCCGTTTCTCCTATACCCGGGTAGGCGGTTATTTTATCCCTGCCAGTTCGGGCAGGCCCCCAAGCCTATAAATAGGGGGCGGCACTGTTCCCCAGGCACGCACACTCGAATCTAGGAGTTCGCTTGTTTGAGCTGCGGACTCGAGTTTCTTGTCTTGCGGACTGTCTGACCGGCCGGCTTCTCTTTTCTCGCACTTGTAACCCGCTGTAATCACTTCTTTTTAATCAAAGGAAAGCCCGTCGCAGGAGTGGCATTTGCCGCGGCGGGCGAAGTCTGGCCTTGACCGCTGCTAGCGGTCTCATCCTTCCATCCAAAAAGTAACCGGCAACCCGCAGCCTCCGGTTTCCTTCGGAGGTGCGATTTCGGACTCAACGGAAACACGCGACCTTCAGATCGCGGATTGTCGGTGAAATCCTTTTCACCATAATGTCAGACCGCCAGTTCCCCTCTGGAGACCGCTCCGATCACAGCGAGGACTCTTTGTGGGAAGCCTTGGAGCAATCCAGGAGAGAAGCCGAGCGGGCTCAGAGGGCCACTGATCAGCGACTTGAAGCGATCAGTCAGAGTTTAGCGATGCTAACCGAGCGGCTAGTTCCACAACAAACCGCGGCTAATCAGGCGGTGACCCCGGTCCCTCCTCCACCTCCTCCTTTCCCGCTACCACAAGCCGCTAACTTCCAGCCTCAGCAAGAAGGCTTTGCGGCTAGGCAAAGCTTCTATCAGGAAGCCGCGCACAGCATGCCGGCTCGGGCCCTTGATTTCTAGGGGGCGGCTTCTCACGCTGCCCGCCTTTCTTACCCGGAGGAGGGCGCGGCCCGTCTCTCCTACCCGCCTGAAGTTCCTATTCATCACTCCTACCCGCCATAAGCTGTTGCCCGGTCTTCTTATCAGGCGGCTTGCCCGTGAATAGCCGCAGCTCCGGCGGCTTATTACCCTGCTCCTTTATATGAAGATATGGAAGAAACTTCTCCCTTTGTGGACGAAGTCAGAGGGGAGCTTGCCCCTAATAATTTCAGGGAGCCTCGCCTGCCAGCTTTCAATGGGGAGACAGATCCTACGGTTCATTTACAAGCCTTCGAGTCAGCCATCGCTCTTAGAACCTTAACTGATGCAACTAAGTGCAAACTTCTTGTAACTTCCTTTGAAGGACAAGCAAGGGAATGGTTTTACGGTTTGCACTCCAGGTCAATCCGTTGTTTCACTGAGCTGCGAAGGGAATTCCTGCTGAGATTCTCTACCTCAAGGAAGAGAAAGAGTGGCCCGGCGGCCTTTTTCGATATAAAACAACGGGAAGACGAGACGTGGGCTCGTTTTGTAGATCGCTTCCAGAAAGAGATCATGGAGGTTCAAAATGTGGATCCGGAGCTGTATAGGGTTGCCCTCATCCATGGCCTAAGAGAGTGTCCCCTAAAGTTTGAAGCAAATATAAGGGAGCCCAGGACTTATCAGGAAATGATAAGTTTGGCAAATATGTTT
This sequence comes from Dactylorhiza incarnata, assembly GCA_033032865.1. Classification (NCBI taxonomy): domain Eukaryota; kingdom Viridiplantae; phylum Streptophyta; class Magnoliopsida; order Asparagales; family Orchidaceae; genus Dactylorhiza; species Dactylorhiza incarnata. Next base: position 81,598 of record JAWHQI010000999.1, on the reverse strand, counting down.
ATCAGAGGAGAGAAGAGCAATCCAGACTACGTCGCAAAGCTGGTAAGCGACAAGCAGCAGTCAAATCCGTCCTTCCATCATCCGCCATCGAATTAGTCCCACTTTGAACCCCGTTCCCAAAGGGGGAGAAACTACAAAAATAAGCAACCATTCATGGGCCATCAGCGGTTTCAAGATCAGAAACCACTGTTGGTCGTCGCTCCCGCTCCATCCGCTCCCCTTCCGCAAATCATGCCGGTATACTTACAACAGTATGCCGCGCAGCCACCTCCAGTTATTGCATCCACTCAATATGATGACTCGCAAGAGTCATTCACTCCCCTAAACGTCACCATGGACGAAGTGGTCCAGATTCTGCAAAAGAGGCCAGATTTCAAAAGACCTGCTCCTCTGAAGTCGAATATCCGCAGTCGAAATCCGAACCTTTATTGTGAATATCATAAAGAAGGGGGACATCTAACCGAATACTGTCGAGCTTTTCTTTTGCTTATAGAGAGACTCCTTGGAGAGGGAAAGTTGTGGGGTCTAATTCGGAAAGATGCAATTGCTGAGCCAACCGCCGAGAAGAAAAAAGAGAAAGAAACAGTAGAAGTAACCTGGGAGTGTGCCGACGTCGAAGACGCCGACTGCTATGGTGACATCCATCCTTCTACCGAATGCATTGAAGTCAATGATGTGGGCCCCTTAGGGGACATCTATTGTATTCATGGAGGAACTGGGCGGAATCATCTCGCAAATCTAGCATCGCAACAGTTCTAAAGAAGGAAGTAGCAGCCACCTCAAGTTCTCCTCCCGAAAGCACTATTGTCACCTTTGGTCAGGATGACCTTCCCCCCAATGCCAATCCTTTTGATGATGCGGTAGTCATCAAGGCCGTCATCGAAAACTATACAGTCCACAAGATTCTGATTGATACTGGCAGCTCCGTCAATCTCCTTTTCCGCCTGACTTTCGAGGCCCTGAAGACCGAAAAGCCTTTGCTCTCCACCTACGGGCCCCTCTATGGTTTTTCTGGGGAGAAGAAGGAAGTAGAGGGTTCAGTAAAACTCCTGGTCTCTCTCGGAGGAGTAATAAAGTTAATCAATTTTGTGGTAGTAGATGCCCCGCGCAACTACTCTGCCATCTTCGGGAGGCCGATTCTCAATGCATATAGGGCAGTAGTGTCTACCTTTCACCTTGCCCTCAAGTTCGCAGCCGAAGGAAAGCAGTATCGGGTCAGGAGCAACCCAAAGGTGGCTCGGGAGTGCTACGTCCGAACTGTCAACATGATCACCGACGTTCCACTTACCGAGGCCGTGGCTGTGGCTGAGGCTTTGAAGATTGATGAGTCTCCAGAGGCCGCCAAGGAAGGAAAAGATCGAGAAGGGGCTCACTTGGAACCTTCCCAAGCGACCCAAGAAGTTCCTATTACTAAACGGGCAGAAAAGAGGCTGGTCATCAACGCTGAGTTGCCAGAGGAGGAGAAAATAGAGCTAATCTCCTGCCTGTTGGAAAACCTAGATATCTTCGCTTGGTCAGCGGAGGATATGCCAGGAGTGGATCCGGACGTGGCTTGTCATCATCTAAATGTGTCTCCCGAATTCAAGCCCGTCCAGCAAAAGAAGAGAGAAGTGGCGACCAAGCTGGCGTTGCCCATCAGAGAGGAGGTTTCCAAACTCCTAAAAGCGGGTTTCATTTCTGAGATTCAATATCCCACGTGGATGTCGAATGTTGTAATGGTTAAGAAATCTGGTGGGAAGTGGCGCATGTGCGTGGACTTCACCAAACTTAATAAAGCGTGCCCTAAAGATTGCTACCCTTTGCCTCGGATAGATGTCTTAGTTGATTCCGCGGTTGGGTATGGTTTTATGAGTTTCCTCGATGCCTTCTCCGGATATCATCAAATTAAAATGCACATACCTGACATCCCGCATACCTCGTTTATCACAAACGATGGGTGTTACTGCTATCTCGTAATGCCCTTCGGTCTTAAAAACGCGGGCGCAACATACCAAAGAATGATGGATACCGTCTTTAAACATCAAAAAGGCAGGAATCTCGAAGTTTACGTTGATGACCTTCTTCTAAAAAGTAAAACATTCTCATTACACTTGAAAGACCTCGTAGAGACGTGCGCTACTCTACGGAGGTTCAAGTTAAAATTAAACCCATTAAAATGTGTGTTCGGGGCAAGCAAAGGGAAATTTCTGGGGCATCTCTTAACTCCTGGGCCTTGCACCAAATCCAGATAAGGTGAAGGCCATCCTTGATATAAGCCCTCCTCGAAATACCAAAGAAGTTCAGCAACTTGGGGGGAGATTGGCAGGATTGAGCAGGTTTATCTCCAAATCCGGAGATAAAAGTGCCCCGTTTTTTAAAACACTGCGAGGGGGATCAAAGTTCGAATGGAGTGAGGAGTGTAATAAGGCATTCGAGCAGCTGAAGGAACAGTTAACCTCGACTCCACTACTCCAAAGCCCCCGTTAGGGAGAAATGCTATTCTTATATCTGGGAGTCGGGCCAGATGCGGTAAGTTCTGTCCTCGTTCGGGAAGAAAAGAAGAGACGGTTTCCAATATACTTTGTCAGCCACATCCTTAAAGATGCAGAAACTAGATATTCGATCCGGGAAAAACTGGCCTTGGCCTTGGTTATGTCTGCGCGAAGACTCCGTCCTTATTTTCAGGCTCATTCCGTCCAAGTTATTACAGATCATCCTTTGAAAAATATTCTTGAAAAGCCAGAGCATTCAGGGAGGTTAGCGAAATGGGCTATTGAACTAAGCGAATTTGAGATATCATACATCCCTCGAACAACAATCAAGGCGCAAATCCTGGAAGACTTCTTAGTAGATACAACAGAGCTTAGTTCCGAACAGGTAGTACAATCTCCTTTGGCTTGGATCATTTACGTGGATGGGGCTTCTGGCAGAAACTCTGTGGGAGCCGGGGTAGTTCTGATCAGTCCAAATGGCATCAGGCTGGAGCAAGCTATCAAATTCTTCTTTTCAGTTACAAATAATCAGGCAGAATATGAAGCACTTTTGGCTGGGCTAAGGCTTGCGAAAGAGCTAGGCATAGAACATGTACATGTTAAAACTGATTCACTAGTAATGGCCTCTCAGGTCTTGGGAAATTATGAGACAAGAGAGCCAATCCTGAGGAAATATCTGCTGTTAGCCAAAAGAGAAATTGGAAGATTCAAGTCATTCATCATCGAGCACATTCCAAGGACACAAAATGAGGAGGCAGATGAGTTGTCGAAGTTCGGTCTTCCATCTGGGGGAGTGACCTCTGAACTTTTCCATCCGGCAACAGATGAGACAGAACTAATTCAAATTGATCATAATCCTGCATGGAAGGACCCTTATGAGCTGTTTCTATCAAAGGGGGAGTTCCATCATTCCATCAAAGACCGGAGAAGATTCAAAAGGAAAGCGGCATATTATTATCTGATAGCAGGAGTTCTTTATAGAAAAACTTTGATCTCTCCCTCAGCACGATGTGTTTCGGAGGACGAAGTCCCAACCATATTTCAAGAAGTTCATTCCGGGGAGTGCGGTAGTCATTCGGGAGCGAAGACTCTAGAGAAGAGAATCTTAAGACAGGGATATTTTTGGCCAACCATGAGAAAGGATGCTGAAGCATTTGCCAAGCGATGTGTTCAGTGCCAAAAGTTCGCTCCTCTTCAGCATTTGCCTGCTCAGTCACTCAGGTCAATAACTGCGCCGTGGCCTTTTGCAGTATGGGGAATGGATCTTATGGGGCCTTTCCCAATAGCCAGCGGTTAGCGTCGTTTTATCATTGTGATGATCGATTATTTCAGTAAGTGGATTGAAGCAAAAGCATTAGCAAGAACTACTACCCAAATTGTCAGAAACTTCGTCTGGGGAGAAATCTCTTCGGTCAGATGCCCCCCTTCTTTATGATATTCACAATAGAGGTTCGGATTTCGACTGCGGATATCCGACTTCAGAGGAGCAGGCCTTTTGAAATCTGGCCTCTTTTGCAGAATCTGGACCACTTCGTCCATGGTGACGTTTAGGGGAGTGAATGACTCTTGCGAGTCATCATATTGAGTGGATGAAATAACTGGAGGTGACTGCGCGGCATACTGTTGT
>JAWHQI010000999.1:30000-72500 GCA_033032865.1 Dactylorhiza incarnata | reverse complement strand
ATATACTTATATAACTTATATACATATATATATTATAAATATATATACATTTATAAGTATATATATATATTTAAATGTATATATATATATTTAAATATATATATATATATACATACATATATATATTTATAATCTATATATATTACTTATATATATACATATATATATTTAAATATATATATATATTTATATATATTTAAATATATATATTTATATTTAAATATATATATATATATATAAATATATATATTTAAATATATATATATGTATATATATATATTTATATATATATAAGTAATATACATATATATAGATTATAAATATATATATTTATAAGTATATATATATACTTATATAACTTATAAATATATATACTTTAAGTATAATTATATAACTTATAAATATATATACTTTAAGTATAAGTATATATATATATTAAATATATATATATATACTTATATATATATTTATAAGTATATATAGATATATATACTTATATATATTTATAAGTATATATAGATACATATACTTATACTTATATTTATATGTATATATATATCAATATTTTTAAGTATATATATACATATATATATATATATTATATATATATATTATATATATATAATATAAATATATATGTTTATATATTTATATAAAATATATTTATATTATATATATACATATATATATATAATATATATATTTATTTATATATAATATAATATATATTTGTATATATATACTTATAAATATATATATATATATATTAATATATATATATGTAAATATATATATAAGTATATATATGTACATAAATTTATAAGTATATATATGTATTTATAAGTATATATATACGTATACTTATAAATATATATATATATATATATATATTTATAATATATATATGTATATTACTTATATATATATAAATATATATATACATATATATAATATATATACTTATAAATATAAGTATATATATATACTAATATTTATATACTTATATATATATGTAAATATATTTATAAGTATATATATATACTTATAAATATATATATGAGTATATAAGTATATATATATATTTAAATATATATATAATATTAATTTATAAGTATATAAATATATATATAAGTATATATATATAAGTATATATATAAATATATTTATATGTATATATATATGTATATATATATATATTTACAAGTATGTATATATATATATATATATATACTTATAAATATATATATATATATTTATAATATATATATGTATATTACTTATATATATAAGTATATATATATATTTATAAGTATATTTATATAAGTATATATATATAAGTAAATATACTATATATATGCTTATATATATACATATATATATATACTTATAAATACATAAATATACTTATATATATGTATATGTATAAATATATATAAGTTTATATATATTATATATATACTTATATATATTTATATATTAAGTATATATATATACTTATAAATACATATACTTATATATATATTATATATATACTTATATATATATATATAATTTTAAATACCTATATATATATATGTAAATATACTTATATATATACATATATATATTTAAATATATATATATTTAAATATATATATATATTATATACTTATAAATATACTATTATATATGTATATTTATATAAGTATATGTATATATATATATACTTATAAATATATATTTATAAGTATATATATACTTATATATAAGTATAAGTGTTTACCCGGGAGACCGCTTTCAAGAGGATTACTCGCAGACCGTGCGGTTTGAGGATCCAAGTCGCCCGACTCAGGTTAAACAAGGTCCATCAACACCAACTAGCACAGGCCGGGCGGACTGACATAATTCAGATCGCCCTCAAGTACTAAGGATAATCCAGGCCCAAGTCCAACAGGACAAGTCGCGGTCTCAAGTCGGAAGACCGGGCGGATTGTGCCATAGAGACAAGCCAAGGTTCGGGATCAAAGAACAAGCCGCGGTCTCAAGACGAAGACCGCCCGGATTGCATCGTCGCCTTGGTCGCGTCATTCTCAGCCTCTGGTCAAACAAGTCGAAAGGGCAAGCCGCCGATCCGCGCGGCTTCTTTATTTTCTTCTTTGTGTATCCCGTCACCGCCTGCCCGTTTCTCCTGTACCCGGGCAGGCGGTTATTTTATCACTGCCCGTTCGGGCAGGCCCCCAAGCCTATAAATAGGGGGCGGCACTGTTCCCAAGACACGCACTCTCGAATCTAGGAGCTCGCTTGTTTGAGCTGCGGACTCGAGTTTCCCGTCATGCGGATTGTCTGACCGGCCGGCTTCTCTTTTCCTGCACTTGTAACCGCCTCATTTAATCAAAGAAAAGCCCGTCATAGGAGTGGCATTCGCCGTGACGGGCGAAGTCTGGCCTCGACCGCTGCTAGCGGTCCCATTTTCCTCATCTAAAAAGTAACCGGCAACCCGCAGCCTCCGATTTCCTTCGGAGGTGCGATTTCGGACTCAACAGAAACACGCGACCTTCAGATCGCGGATTGTCGGTGAAATCCTCACCACAATGTCAGACTGTCAGTTCCCCCTTGGAGACCGCTCCGATCACAGCGAGGACTCTTTGTGGGAAGCCCTGGAGCAATCAAGGAGGGAAGCCGAGCGGGCTCAGAGGGCCACTGATCAACGACTTGAAGCGATCACTCAGACTCTAGCAGTGCTAACCGAGCGACTAGTTCCACAGCAAGCCACGGCTAATCAGGCAGTAACCCCGGTTCCTCCTCCACCTCCTCCTTACCCGCTACCGCAAGCCGCTAACTTCCAGCCCCAGCAAGAAGGCTTTGCGGCTAGGCAAAACTTCTATCAGGAAGCCGCGCACAGCATGCCGGCTCGGGTCCTCGACTTCCAGGGGGCGGCCTCTCATGCTGCCCACGTTTCCTACCCGCAAGAAGGCGCGGCCCGTCATTCCTACCCGCCAGAGGCTGCTACCCGATCCTCTTACCAAGCGGCATGCACGCGACTAGCCGCAGTTCCGGCGACTTGTTGCCCTGCTCCTCTATATGAAGATATGGAGGAAACTTCTCCCTTTGTGGACGAAGTCCGAGGGGAACCAGCCCCTAATAATTTCAGAGAACCTCGCCTGCCAGCTTTCAATGGGGAGACTGATCCCACGGTTCATTTACAAGCCTTCGAGTCAGCCATCGCTCTCAGAACCTTAACTGATGCAACTATGTGCAAGCTTCTTGTAACCTCCTTTGAAGGACAAGCAAGGGAATGGTTTTACGGTTTGCACCCCAGGTCGATCCGTTGTTTCGCTGAGCTGCGAAGAGAATTCCTGCTGAGATTCTCTACCTCAAGGAAGAGAAAGAGTGGCCCGGCGGCCCTCTTCGATATAAAACAACGGGAAGACGAGACGTGGGCTCGTTTTGTAGACCGCTTCCAAAAAGAGATAATGGAAGTTCAAAATGTGGATCCGGAGTTATATAGGGTTGCGCTCATCCATGGCTTAAGAGAGGGCCCCCTAAAATTCGAAGCAAATATAAGGGAGCCTAGGACTTATCAGGAAATGATAAGTTTGGCAAATATGTTTATCAGAGGAGAGAAGAGCAATCCAGGCTACGTCGCGAAACTGGTAAGCGACAAGGAGCAGTCAAATCCATCCTTCCATCATCCGCCATCGAATCAGTCCCACTTTGAACCCCGTTCTCAAAGGGGGAGAAACTACAAAAATAAGCAACCATTTATGAGCCATCTGCGGTTTCAAGATTAGAAACCACCGTTGGCCGTCGCTCCCGCTCCATCCGCTCCCCTTCCGCAAATCATGCCGGTATACTCACAACAGTATGCCGCGCAGTCACCTCCAGTTATTCCATCCACTCAATATGATGACTCGCAAGAGTCATTCACTCCCCTAAACGTCACCATGGACGAAGTGGTCCAGATTCTGCAAAAGAGGCCAGATTTCAAAAGGCCTGCTCCTCTGAAGTCGGATATCCGCAGTCGAAATCCGAACCTCTATTGTGAATATCATAAAGAAGGGGGGCATCTGACCGAAGACTGTCGGGCCCTTCGTTTGCTTATAGAGAGACTCCTTGGAGAAGGAAAGCTCCGGGGTCTAGTTCGGAAAGATACTACTGCTGAGCCAATTACCGAGAAGAAAAAGGAGAAGGAAACAGTAGAAGTGACCTGGGAATGCGCCGACATCGAAGACGCCGGCTGCTATGGTGACATCCATCCTTCTACCGAATGCGTCGAAGTCAATGATGTGGGCCCCTTAGGGGACATCTATTGTATCCATGGAGGAGCTGGAGCGGAATCCTCTCGCAAATCCAGCATCGCGAGAGTTTTAAAGCAGGAAGTGGCAACCACCTCAAGTTCTCCTCCCGAAAGCACTATTGTCACCTTTGGTCAAGATGATCTTCCCCCCAATGCCAATCCTTTCGACGATGCGGTGGTCATCAAGGCCGTCATCGAAAACTATACAGTCCACAAGATTCTGATTGATACCGGCAGCTCCGTCAATCTCCTTTTCCGCCCGACTTTCGAGGCCCTGAAGACCGGAAAGCATTTGCTTTCCACCGACGGGCCCCTCTACGGTTTTTCTGGGGAGAAGAAGGAAGTAGAGGGTTCAGTAAAGCTCCTGGTCTCTCTTGGAGGAGTAATAAAGTTGATCAATTTCGTGGTAGTAGATGCCCCGAGCAACTACTGTGCTATCTTCGGGAGGCCGATTCTCAATGCGTATAGGGCAGTAGTGTCCACCTTTCACCTTGCCCTCAAGTTCGCTGCCGAAGGTAAGCAGTATCGGGTCAGAAGCAACCCAAAGGTGGCTCGGGAGTGCTACGTCCGAACTGTCAACATGATCACCGACGTTCCACTTCCCAAGGTCGTGGATGAGGTTTTGGAGATTGCTGAGTCTTCAGGGGCCGCCGAGGAAGGAAAAGATCGAGAAGGGGCTCACTTGGAACCTGCCCAAGCGACCCAAGAAGTTCCTATTGCTGAAGGGGCAGAAAAGAAGCTAGTCATCAACGCTGAGTTACCCAAGGAGGAGAAAGTGGAGCTAATCTCCTGCCTGCTAGAAAATTTGGATATCTTCGCTTGGTCAGCGGAGGATATGCCAGGAGTGGATCCAGACGTGGCTTGTCATCATCTAAACGTATCTCCTGAGTTCAAGCCCGTCCAACAAAAAAAGAGAGAAGTGGCAACCAAGCTGGCGTTGCCTATCAGAGAGGAGGTTTCCAAGCTCCTGAAAGCTGGTTTTATTTCTGAAATTCAATATCCCACGTGGATGTCGAATGTTGTAATGGTTAAGAAATCTGGTGGGAAGTGGCGCATGTGCGTGGACTTCACCAAACTTAATAAAGCGTGCCCTAAAGATTGCTACCCTTTGCCTCGGATAGATGTCTTAGTTGATTTCGCGGTTGGGTATGGCTTTATGAGTTTTCTCGATGCTTTCTCAGGGTATCATCAAATTAAAATGCACAAACCTGATATCCCGCATACTTCATTTATCACAAACGATGGGTGTTACTGTTATCTCGTAATGCCCTTCGGTCTTAAAAATGCGGGCGCAACGTACCAAAGAATGATGGATACCGTCTTTAAGCATCAAAAGGGCAGGAACCTTGAAGTTTACGTTGATGACCTCCTTCTAAAAAGTAAAACATTCTCATTGCACTTGAAAGACCTCGTAGAGACGTTCGCTACTCTACGGAGGTTCAAGTTAAAATTAAACCCGTTGAAATGTGTGTTTGGGGCAAACAAGGGAAAGTTTCTTGGGCACCTCTTAACTCCTAACGGTCTTGCACCGAATCCAGATAAGGTGAAGGCCATCCTTGATATGATCCCTCCTCGAAATGCTAAAGAAGTTCAGCAACTTGGGGGAAGATTGGCAGGATTGAGCAGGTTTATCTCCAAATCCGGAGATAAAAGTGCCCCTTTCTTTAAGATACTACGAGGGGGATCAAAGTTCGAATGGAGCGAGGAGTGTAACAAGGCTTTTGAGCAGCTGAAAGAACAGTTAACCTCGACTCCACTACTCCAAAGTCCCCGTGAGGGGGAAATGTTATTCTTATATCTGGGAGTCAGCCCGGATGCGGTAAGTTCTGTCCTCGTTCGGGAGGAAAAGAAGAGGTAGTTTCCAATATACTATGTCAGCCATATTCTAAAAGATGCAGAAACCAGATACTCGATCTTGGAGAAACTGGCCCTGGCCTTGGTTATGTCTGCGCGAAAGCTTCGCCCCTATTTTCAAGCTCATTCCATCCAAGTTATTACAGATCATCCTTTAAAAAATATTCTTGAAAAGCTAGATCATTCAGGGAGGTTAGCAAAATGGGCCATTGAACTAAGCGAATTTGAGATATCCTACATCCCTCGGACAGCGATCAAAGCGCAAATTTTGGCAGACTTCTTGGTAGATACAACAGAACCTGGTTCCGAACAGGCGGTACAATCTCCTTTAGCTTGGGTTATTTATGTGGTTGGGGCTTCTGGCAGAAACTCTGTGGGAGCCGGAGTAGTATTGATCAGCCCGAATGGCATCAGGCTGGAGCAGGCTATCAAGTTCTTCTTTCCAGTTACAAATAACCAGGCAGAATACGAGGCACTCTTGGCAGGGTTGAGACTTGCGAAAGAGCTGGGCATAGAACATGTACATGTTAGAACTGATTCGCTGGTAATGGCCTCTCAGGTCTTGGGAAATTATGAGACAAGGGAGCCGATTCTGAGGAAATATCTACTGCTAGCTAAAAGGGAAGTCGGAAGATTCAAGTCATTCATCATTGAGCATATTCCGAGGACACAAAATGAGGAGGCGGATGAGTTGTCCATGTTCGGTCTTCCGTCCGGGGGAGTGACATCTGAACTCTTTCATCCGGCAACAAATGAGGCAGAACTCATGCAAATTGATCATAATCCTTCGTGGAAGGACCCTTACGAGCTATTTCTATCAAAAGGGGAGTTCCATCATTCCATCAAAGATCGGAGAAGATTCAAAAGGAAGGCGGCATATTATTATATGATAGCGGGAGTTCTTTATAGAAAAACTTTGATCTCTCCCTCAGCACGATGCGTGTCGGAGGATGAAATCTCAACCATACTTCAGGAAGTTCACTCAGGGGAGTGCGGTAGTCATTCAGGAGCAAAGACTCTGGAGAAAAGAATCTTAAGGCAGGGGTATTTTTGGCCAACTATGAGAAAGGATGCTGAAGCATTTGCCAAGCGGTGTGTGCAGTGCCAAAAGTTCGCTCCTCTTCAGCATTTGCCTGCTCAGTCACTCAGATCAATAACTGCGCCATGGCCTTTTGCCGTATGGGGAATGGATCTTATGGGACCTTTCCCAATAGCCAGCGGTCAACGTCGTTTTATCATTGTGATGATCGATTATTTCAGTAAGTGGATTGAGGCAAAAGCATTAGCAAAAACTACTACCCAAATTGTCAGAAACTTCGTCTGGGGAGAAATCGTCTGCCGGCATGGAATTCCGCTGGCAATCGTCACTGATAATGGCCCACAGTTCAATAATCCGGAAATGATAAGCTTTTGTGATCAGGTCGGAATTGATCTTCGGTTTGCCTCAGTACATCATCCAAGGACCAATGGTCAAGTAGAGGCAGCAAACAGGCAAATCCGGCAGCTATTGATGAAAAGGGTCTTGAATCAAAGAGGGAATTGGGCGGACCAACTTCCTTCCATCCTTTGGACTCTTCGTACTACCCCGTCTTCAGCTACCGGGGAGACACCATTCAAATTATCTCATGGCTCGGAAGCTGTTGTTCCTATAGAATTTGAGGTGGTCACTCCAAGAGTTGGATACGCCAAAGAAGGAGGAGAATCATGGATAGATGAAAATGATGAGGCTATCATGTATAGTCTAGATCTGATCGAAGAACTTCAGGATGAGGCAACAATCAGACAGGAGGAAGTTAAAAGGAGAATGGCAAAATATTTTGACAAGAATGTCAGAGTGAAACAATTTACAGTTGGGGATTTGGTACTAAAGAAGGTGGATGCTGCGGCCATGTCCGGCAACGTCGGAAAACTAGATCCTAATTGGGCCGGACCCTTCATCATCAAAGAAGTACTGAAAAACGGGGCTTATCGCCTTCAGACGAGTGAAGGAGAAGACATCTCACGCACCTGGAGCGGTGACGATCTCAAACGGTTCTATCCTTAGAATGTCCTCTTTTATTCTCTTACATTCATTGGATATTTTAATGAAAAGCCCTATACTGACACTTCTTCATGTCTGATTTTTTCCCTTTTATACTTTTTTATACATCAAACTCACTGAACCGCGGAGACATCGCCAAGTTCCGCTTGAACCCCCTCGGATTGTAGTCATTAGCATAAAACCACGAAGATCACGTGTAGCGGGGAGTTTTCGCACACGTGTAGTGGTAGCTTGCCAATTCCTGTGCGGTGGTCTTCAGAACCTTGGATCCCGGCTGATATCCGACACACCCCTGCATCAAGGGAGGTCTAGGTGAATGTTGGCTCTGTCATGCCCCGAGAGGGATATAGTTACAGCTTTGATGATCTTTCTGAGGAAAGCAATGTCGGTATAGCCCCCGCGGCACAACCACACTTGCCCAACTGATCATCCTAGTCTGTGACCATCGAATACTCCTAGGTACTCTCAAGCGATGCCTAAGTGGGACCCACAACTGAGTTGATCTCTCTGAGGAAAGCAATGTTCGGCACCTAGGCCCACCTGCCCAATTGATCAACTCGGCTTGTAGCCCTAGGCAAAGAGAGCAGTCGAGTCGCTTACAGCCCTTATGACCACTTGAGGAAAGCAATGTTCGCCGTCTAGGCCCACCTGCCCACTTGGTCATCCGGGTCTGTACTTGTCTTTTTCTTTATTTCTACAGCTCTTATGACCACTTGAGGAAAGCAATGTTCGCCGCCGAGGACCACCTGCCCACTTGGTCATCTGAGTCTGTAGCCATCTCTTATTGCATTACAGGGAATTATCTCACCTTATATGGTTAATATAGACCATTTAGAGAAAAGAGCAGGATCCTTATGAACATCACAAGCCGGCCGACTTGACACTCAAACCGGGCGGTCTAAATAAGCAGGTACCATGACTTTCAGGCGGTCTGGTTATTAAACCGGGCGATCTAAATAAGCAGGTTCCAAAGATGTCATGCGGCCTGGTTTTCAGAACGGGCGGTTTGAAACAGATGGGATATCATTAAATATCACAAGGCAATTATGATTCTCATTACAAATGTCAAACCTACTAATCGTACAAATTCTATACAGTCCGTGCGGGTTGTCAGCTAATACTATATAAGGCTCACATAAATTGTCCGGATTAAATATTAATCGCACGGTCTGTCATCTAATTTTCTTGCTACTTGATATTCTGTCTTGCAAATCAATTATGTAAAGCCAGGTTATGGTCGCGCGGCTTGATTATTTTCAATTCCCTGATTGATTATCAATCACCTTCACGGGGGTGAGACTTGCAGCAATCTTAGTTGCAAATCGCTTGAGCTAAAAAACTGGCCGATCGGTCTGTTGATTGTTTCTATGACTTGGCATTCTTTATCCTGGAAAGCAAGTATGCAGGGTCTAGTAACAACCGCGCGGCTTGATTATGTTCGGTCTCCTGGATATCCTAATGCATTCATAATAAGATAGCACCTTCTTGGGATGAATCGAATCAATTTGATCCGGATTGAAGAAAGCAAGCTATGAGAATTTGTTTCTGCTAACAACTATTTTACCGGAATCTTATGAAGATCATTATCCTAACCGGATAAGTTAATATTAAGTCGCACGGCTTGGTTAGAAGGGTCGATTATCTAAACACAAAAAGAGATCGCAAACAATCACAAGTAAGTCGCAAAAAATAGACAGATAGACAGGTAAAAGCTTTCCATTCCATTGTCAAAACATTCTTTACATTAAACTTCAAACCGACCGGCTAACAAAATCAAGCCGTCGGCTAATCAAAATAAAAAGCAAAATACAACTACTGATTATTCGACTTGAGTTTCTTAGATGCAGGAGCACTCGAGTGTTCGCTGCCACCAATTGAAACATCAGGAGAATAACCCTCGCTACCCGACGAGGATGAGCTGCTCAATTCGCCCGACTTGCGCTCAGCCTCTTCTTCGGAATAGCTGGATTCGGACTCCGAGCCACTCTCACCACTCTTAGCCGCTGCGGGTTCTTCGGCCTCATCATCCCCGTCGTCGCTCTCCTCTGAACTGGATCCATCGGCTTTGTTCTTTCCTTTGGCTTTTCGCCTGATCTTCTCTAACTTCTTTTGCAAGATCGGGTAGGCGTCTGAGAAGGTAAAATGCTCGAAACCAGGCGCGAACGCTTTGAGCTCCCGCAGGCGGTTAAAAGCATTGTCGATTCCCTCGGCGACATGAGGGAAAAGTTCCTGTTGATAAACCGGATCGGTTTCATCATACTTTGCCTGCAAAAAAGAGTAAGGTAAGAGACCGCGCGGTTTGAAAAGTTCAGAAGGACGGCTGGCCAGGTGATAACTTACCAAGTCGGCTTCCTTTAGCCGCACATTCTCCTTCTTCAATTTGGCGATTTCCTTCTCTAGGTGATCATTTGCTCTAATCAACCTTTTAAAGGTCATTCCCATAAAGACATTGGTGATAAGGCTCTCGGCACCAACCCGTGCGGCCTCCCTGGCGAGCTCTTCCTCGGGAATCCTCCTCAGCCTCCTGAAGTTCCGTCGGCCGAACATGGCAATACTAGCGGCCTCAGCATGCCGGCCCGACTTCTCATTTGTCCAATGGGGGAGCGCGGTAGAGACCTGAACACCGTCGCCGTCCGGATGCCATGTCAAGACCGCGCGGCCTTTTAAATCCTTCACCTTGCTGAAGGAACGAAGGGCGGAAAAGTCGCCCGAAGAGGCCGAATCCTCCCCGTCGGATGGCAGCGGCTTGTTCCTGACTTGTCTTTTTCTCTTCTCCGTCTGAGTTAAGATTAAACCGGCCGGGCTGACCGGCTTGTTAGCAGGGACAACGGCTTCGGCTACAAGAAAGAGGAAAGGGTCAACATAAATGACCGAGCGGTCAATATTGAAGTCGGAAGCGGGTTAAAGGAAAGCTTACTATCTTCAGGCCGAATGTTCTCTAGCTCGGCAAGTAGCGGGATGTAGTAACTTACGTTAAGCCGCTCATCCTCGAGAAGCTTGCAGGTTTCCTTCTCGAGAAGCCCGCTTGGTTGTGGGCGAAGCCCGCAGCGACGCATCGAGAACGGGCGAAGCACGTTCGAAGATGCTAGTATATATATATATATTTATAAGTATATATATATATATTTATAAGTATATATATATACTTATATATATATTTATATAAATATATATATACTTATAAATATATATTTTTATATATATATTTATAAGTATATATATAAGTATATATATATTTATAAGTATATATATATTTATAAGTATATATATACTTATAAATATAGTATATACTTATATATATGTATATATATATCTATTTATAAGTATATATATATACTTATAAATATATATATTTATATATACTTATAAATACTTATATATATATACTTATAAATATATATACTATATATATACTTATAAATATATATTACTTATATATTTATACTATATATATACTTATAAATATATATATAAATATACATATATAAATAATTTGTCAAATAGAGGAATGCGTGCCTCCTGAGCATCTCCGGTGACCTCATTGCCTTTTTTCAAAACATGGTGCCCTCTAAATGATAGAGAAGATCCTTGTTGGCCCTTAGCTCTTCTTGAAAAGAAACGGAGAAGGCATCCGAACCCACCCAGTGCTGTTACCTTCTTCTCTCGGATAACTTTTTCTAGTTTCCTGAATAAGTGCCTGTGATAACTCTCATAAACTCCACTTGATCCTCCCTCCTGCCCCGCAGTTATTGAGCTCGAAAACCCACAAATGTGGGCAGGATGAAACAACCCGTTCAACATAACATCCTCAACAACTTCACCATGCTTGCAAATTGTTCAAAACAACCTTCTTTGGTTCTCAACTGCAACAAAACAAGCAAATCAAACAATTGTTCGAGTAGACCCTCGACAAAAACACAAAATATGTTCTTCGGGTTTGGGTGGAATCTCAAGAAAGTGGCAAAATGCTCTAGCAAAAGTCCTGAAAGATCCAGAAGGGTTTTAGCCACCAAAGATCCCTGTTCTTCCCTGCTAGAAACTCTGCTGATGATATTGAGAACATCAGCACTAACTGTAATCCATAAATCCACGCCCACATTGTAAAAAGCTCTTGAATTGGAGGAAACAA
The DNA here is from genome assembly GCA_033032865.1 of Dactylorhiza incarnata. Classification (NCBI taxonomy): domain Eukaryota; kingdom Viridiplantae; phylum Streptophyta; class Magnoliopsida; order Asparagales; family Orchidaceae; genus Dactylorhiza; species Dactylorhiza incarnata. The sequence goes on along the minus strand of JAWHQI010000999.1, from coordinate 60,200 downwards.
GAAAGGAGAGACACTTAAATACATTCTCAAAGAGTGGGATAGATTCTACTCCATCTAATGTAGAATTACTATCTAGTAAGAGCAATGCTTTCTTCAAAACAGGTGTTACAGCTCGGAATAAATTGGGAGAAGCTCCGGGTGAGGACTTTTCGATGCAAAGTTTGATAATGGCCCAGCATCTATGATCCAGGAAAGGATTTAAAATCTCCTCGTCTTTCCTTTTTCGTTCTGCATACATCAAAATGGACTGCGTCCAATCGCAAACATAGCGCAGTGCCCGTGAGAAGGAAACAGACTGTAGGTGCCCAGCACTATCAAAAGCTTCCAAGCTTGCAAAATCGAAAGCTTCCTTGAGCTTCCTGTATAATACAGAATTACAATTCGAAATAAATCAATCAAGCAAGCAATAAAATGTGGTTATGTTGCACTATTCTCAACAGAAGGAGAAGGCTTCGTAACGAACCTTTCAAGACGAAGCTCTTTGCTTTGTAGTGCAAGAATAAGATCAAGGTTCTTCCATGTATGGCGGAGTTTGGTGCTCTCCTTGTCTCGGTCTTCTTCTTCTTGCTGTGGCGTTAGTTCGTGAGAAAGTATTGGGTTCCTTTTCCTCTTGAGACGGAACTTTCCGAGCCTAGCGTAATCGGAGTTCGCCATTACAGAGCCACTTACCTCTGCCAATAAGAACGAGTGTGTTTGATGAAGGATGAGTGACCTTCGATAGGGTTCGTAGGGCTGGAGAGCCGAGCATAATACCGAGAATATATGAGAAGAAAATGGCCAGTGATACTCTGAGATTCTGCCTCGCTTGAAAGTATTCAAAAGAAAATAAAAAAAAATATTACAGAAAAAAACTGATCGGAAAAAAGGAGAAAAAAAGAGGAGGAAGAAGAAGATGAGGAATAAGACAGAAGCTTACCTGATCAAGAGAGGCCGCCGGGTGGCCGGAAAGAGAGGCGGCCGGGTGGCGGGAAGGAGAGGCGAGGGTTTGGGGTCGCGGGCGCTAACGGGGGCTGATTAACTTAACCAATTCCAAAGCGTCCTATGTTCCTTTTTTTATGTACCCCTAATTTGGCTATCTGCACCCCAATTTTTTACGCTCCCTTCTCTACCTCCTCGTAGAAGCCGCGCCTCCTTCCTCTCCCCTGAATCCGCCGACGTCGTCTTCGTCCTTCAACATGCGCCGACGTCGTCTTCCTCCTTCAACAAGCTTCTAGCACCGACGATTTCTCCCACTTCCAGCGCCAACGAATCTCCTTCCCAGCTACGGCGTGCGTCGACGAGGCCTCTCCTTCCAGCGCCGACGAGGTCTCAGTCTTATCTTAGATGGATTGGATTAGAAGTAATGAACGTGAATATCAAAATGTTGTGGTACACACCTTTAGAGATCTAAACGTGACATTTTAAATTTGTTCTGTTCTATTCAAACTGTTTTGAATGCTGCTTACATTTAGGTACTCTGATGAAAGAATGGTCTAAACTATGAGCACATTGGTTGAACAATCATTATTAATATGCACTCATAAAGTTATAAGGAGCTCCAAGGAGTGCGACTAGCAAAAACCCCTCCATGGGAAAGCGGAGACAATGGAGCAAAGTTTAACTCCATAAAAGGGGAATATGGGTGAGAGTAAGAACCCGCCGCGCGGCATCGCCCGCACGGGTAGCAACAAGGTCAAACCCTATTGTCGCTGGATACGATCGTAGACACACCTCACTAAGCGGGTGTAGATAGTGCGCACCCCACTAGGGAGTGCGAGCCGCACCCCGCTTAGGGGCGCGATCAAAGTTGCACCCCATGGGGGCGGCCAAGGCCGACCCCCCCCCCCCCCCCCCCACACACAATGGGGTGCGGCCAAGGCCGCACCACCCATGGGGGGCGGCCAAGGTCGCACCCCCCATGGGCGTGGGCGGCAAGGCCCGCACCCCCCCTTGGGGGTACGGTAGAAAAGGTTTAGGGTATAATGTCTTTTAGAATCCGTTTAGGGCTTATGTGACCTTCGATAGGGTTCGTAGGGCTGGAGAGCCGAACATAATACCGAGAATATATGAGAAGAGAATGACCAGTGATACTCCGAGATTCTGCCTCGCTTGAAAGTATTTAAAAGAAAACAAAAAAAAATATTACAGAAAAAAACTGATCGGGAAAAAGGAGAAAAAAAAGAGGAGGAAGAAGAAGATGAGGAATAAGACATAAGCTTACCTGATCAGGAGAGGCCGCCGGGTGGCCGGAAAGAGAGGCGGCCGGGTGGCGGGAAGGAGAGGCGAGGGTTTGGGGTCGCGGGCGCTGACGGGGGCTGATTATCTGCACCAATTCCAAAGCGTCCTATGTTCCTTTTTTTAGGCAATTGTTAACTGCACCCCTAATTTGGCTATCTGCACCCCAATTTTTTACGCTCCCTTCTCTACCTCCTCGTAGAAGCCGCGCCTCCTTCCTCTCCCTTGAATCCGCCGACGTCGTCTTCCTCCTTCAACATGCGCCGACGTCGTCTTCCTCCTTCAACAAGCTTCTAGCACCGACGATTTCTCCCACTTCCAGCGCCAACGAATCTCCTTCCCAGCTACGGCGTGCGTCGACGAGGCCTCTCCTTCCAGCGCCGACGAGGTCTCAGTCTTTTCTCAGATGGATTGGATTAGAAGTAATGAACGTGAATATCAAAATGTTGTGGTACACATCTTTAGAGATCTAAATGTGACATTTTAAATTTGTTCTGTTCTATTCAAACTTTTTTGAATGCTGCTTACATTTAGGTACTCTGATGAAAGAATGGTCTAAACTATGAGCACATTGGTTGAACAATCATTATTAATATGCACTCATAAAGTTATAAGGAGCTCCAAGGAGTGCGACTAGCAAAAACCCCTCCATGGGAAAGCGGAGACAATGGAACAAAGTTTAACTCCATAAAAGGGGAATATGGGTGAGAGTAAGAACCCGCCGCGCGGCATCGCCCGCACGGGTAGCAACAAGGTCAAACCCTGTTGTCGCCGGATACGATCGTAGCCACATCTCACTAAGCGGGTGTAGATAGTGCGCACCCCACTAGGGAGTGCGAGCCGCACCCCGCTTAGGGGTGCGATCAAAGTCGCACCCCATGGGGACGGCCAAGGCCGCCCCCCCCCCCCCCCCCACACACAATGGGGTGCGTCCAAGGCCGCACCACCCATGGGGGGCGGCCAAGGTCGCACCCCCCATGGGCGTGCGCGGCAAGGCCCGCACCCCCCTTGGGGGTACGGTAGAAAAGGTTTAGGGTATAATGTCTTTTAGAATCCGTTTAGGGCTTATGTGACCTTCGATAGGGTGCGTAGGGCTGCACAGCCGAGCATAATACCGAGAATATATGAGAAGAGAATTGCCAGTGATACTCTGAGATTCTGCCTCGCTTGAAAGTATTCAAAAGAAACAAAAAAAAATATTACAGAAAAAAACTGATCGGGAAAAAGGAGAAAAAAAGAGGAGGAAGAAGAAGATGAGGAATAAGATAGAAGCTTACCTGATCAAGAGAGGCCGCCGGGTGGCCGGAAAGAGAGGCGGCCGGGTGGCGGGAAGGAGAGGCGTGGGTTTGGGGTCCCGGGCGCTGACGGGGGCTGATTAACTGCACCAATTCCAAAGCGTCCTATGTTCCTTTTTTTAGGCACCCCTAATTTGGCTATATGCACCCCAATTTTTTACGCTCCCTTCTCTACCTCCTCGTAGAAGCCGCGCCTCCTTCCTCTCCCCTGAATCCACCGACGTCGTCTTCCTCCTTCAACATGCGCCGACGTCGTCTTCCTCCTTCGACAAGCATCTAGCACCGACGATTTCTCCCACTTCCAGCGCCAACGAATCTCCTTCCCAGCTACGGCGTGCGTCGACGAGGCCTCTCCTTCCAGGCCGACGAGGTCTCAGTCTTTTCTCAAATGAATTGGATTAGAAGTAATGAACGTGAATATCAAAATGTTGTGGTACACATCTTTAGAGATCTAAATGTGACATTTTAAATTTGTTCTGTTCTATTCAAACTTTTTTGAATGCTGCTTACATTTAGGTACTCTGATGAAAGAATGGTCTAAACTATGAGCACATTGGTTGAACAATCATTATTAATATGCACTCATAAAGTTATAAGGAGCTCCAAGGAGCGCGACTAGCAAAAACCCCTCCCTGGGAAAGCAGAGACAATGGAGCAAAGTTTAACTCCATAAAAGGGGAATATGGGTGAGAGTAAGAACCCGCCGCGCGGCATCGCCCGCACGGGTAGCAACAAGGTCAAACCTTGTTGTCGCCGGATACGATCATAGCCACACCTCACTAAGCGGGTGTAGATAGTGCGCACCCCACTAGGGAGTGCGAGCCGCACCCCGCTTAGGGGCGCGATCAAAGTCGCACCCCATGGGGGCGGCCAAGGCCGCCCCCCCCCCCCCCAATGGGGTGCGGCCAAGGCCGCACCACCCATGGTGGGCGGCCAAAGTCGCACCCCCCTTGGGCGTGCGCGGCAAGGCCCGCACCCCCCTTGGGGGTACGGTAGAAAAGGTTTAGGGTATAATGTCTTTTAGAATCCGTTTAGGGCTTATGTGACCTTCGATAGGGTTCGTAGGGCTGGAGAGCCGAGCATAATACCGAGAATATATGAGAAGAGAATGGCCAGTGATACTCCGAGATTCTGCCTCGCTTGAAAGTATTCAAAAGAAAACAAAAAAAAAATATTACAGAAAAAAACTGATCGGGAAAAAGGAGAAAAAAGAGGAGGAAGAAGAAGATGAGGAATAAGACAGAAGCTTACCTGATCAAGAGAGGCGGCCGGGTGGCCGGAACGAGAGGCGGCCGGGTGGCGGGAAGGAGAGGGCGAGGGTTTGGGGTCGCGGGCGCTAACGGGGGCTGATTAACTGCACCAATCCCAAAGCGTCCTATGTTCCTTTTTTTAGGCAATTGTTAACTGCACCCCTAATTTGGCTATCTGCACCCCAATTTTTTACGCTCCCTTCTCTACCTCCTCGTAGAAGCCGCGCCTCCTTCCTCTCCCCCTGAATCCGCCGACGTCGTCTTCCTCCTTCAACATGCGCCGACGTCGTGTTCCTCCTTCAACAAGCTTCTAGCACCGACGATTTCTCCCACTTCCAGCGCCAACGAATCTCCTTCCCAGCTACGGCGTGCGTCGACGAGGCCTCTCCTTCCAGCGCCGACGAGGTCTCAGTCTTTTCTCAGATGGATTGGATTAGAAGTAATGAACGTGAATATCAAAATGTTGTGGTACACATCCTTAGAGATCTAAATGTGACATTTAAATTTGTTCTGTTCTATTCAAACTTTTTTGAATGCTGCTTACATTTAGGTACTCTGATGAAAAAATGGTCTAAACTATGAGCACATTGGTTGAACAATCATTATTAATATGCACTCATAAAGTTATAAGGAGCTCCAAGGAGTGTGACTAGCAAAAACCCCTCCATGGGAAAGCGGAGACAATGGAGCAAAGTTTAACTCCATAAAAGGGGAATATGGGTGAGAGTAAGAACCCGCCGCGCGGCATCGCCCGCACGGGTAGCAACAAGGTCAAACCCTGTTGTCGCCGGATACGATCGTAGTCACACCTCACTAAGCGGGTGTAGATAGTGCGCACCCCACTAGGGAGTGCGAGCCGCACCCCGCTTAGGGGCGCGATCAAAGTCGCACCCCATGGGGGCGGCCAAGGCCGACCCCCCCCCCCCCCCCCACACACACACACGCACAATGGGGTGCGGCCAAGGCCGCACCACCCATGGGGCGCGGCCAAGGTCGCACCCCCATGGGCATGCGCGGCAAGGCCCGCACCCCCCCTTGGGGGTACGGTAGAAAAGGTTTAGGGTATAATGTCTTTTAGAATCCATTTAGGGCTTATGTGACCTTCGATAGGGTTCGTAGGGCTGGAGAGCCGAGCTTAATACTGAGAATATATGAGAAGAGAATGGCCAGTGATACTCCAAGATTCTGCCTCGCTTGAAAGTATTCAAAAGAAAACAAAAAAAAAATATTACAGAAAAAAACTGATCGGGAAAAAGGAGAAAAAAAGAGGAGGAAGAAGAAGATGAGGAATAAGACAGAAGCTTACCTGATCAAGAGAGGCCGCCGGGTGGCCGGAAAGAGAGGCGGCCGGGTGGCGGGAAGGAGAGGCAAGGGTTTGGGGTCGCGGGCGCTGTCGGGGGCTGATTAACTGCACCAATTCCAAAGCGTCCTATGTTCCTTTTTTTTAGGCAATTGTTAACTGCACCCCTAATTTGGCTATCTGCACCCCAATTTTTTACGCTCCCTTCTCTACCTCCTCGTAGAAGCCGCGCCTCCTTCCTCTCCCCTGAATCCGCCGACGTCGTCTTTCTCCTTCAACATGCGCGGACGTCGTCTTCCTCCTTCAACAAGCTTCTAGCACCGACGATTTCTCCCACTTCCAGCGCCAACGAATCTCCTTCCCAGCTACGGCGTGCGTCGACGAGGCCTCTCCTTCCAGCGCCGACGAGGTCTCAGTCTTTTCTCAGATGGATTGGATTAGAAGTAATGAACATGAATATCAAAATGTTGTGGTACACATCTTTAGAGATCTAAATGTGACATTTAAATTTGTTCTGTTCTATTCAAACTTTTTTGAATGCTGCTTACATTTAGGTACTCTGATGAAAGAATGGTCTAAACTATGAGCACATTGGTTTAACAATCATTATTAATATGCACTCATAAAGTTATAAGGAGCTCCAAGGAGTGCGACTAGAAAAAACCCCTCCATGGGAAAGCGGAGACAATGGAGCAAAGTTTAACTCCATAAAAGGGGAATATGGGTGAGAGTAAGAACCCGCCGCGTGGCATCGCCCGCACGGGTAGCAACAAGGTCAAACCCTGTTGTCGCCGGATACGATCGTAGCCACACCTCACTAAGCGGGTGTAGATAGTGCGCACCCCACTAGGGAGTGCGAGCCACACCCCGCTTAGGGGCGTGATCAAAGTCGCACCCCATGGGGGCGGCCAAGGCCGACCCCCCCCCCCCCCCCCCAATGGGGTGCGGCCAAGGCCGCACCACCCATGGGGGGCGGCCAAGGTCGCACCCCCATGGGCGTGCGCGGCAAGGCCCGCACCCCCCCTTGGGGGTACGGTAGAAAAGCGCGCCCCCTTTGGGGGGTGCGTCCGGAACCTCGGCACCTTCCCTTTCTCGGGGGGTGCAGCTTCCCGTTTTGGGAGGCACGATCTTTGAGAGGTACACCCTCGCCCTTAAGAATGCGCCCCTCCGTCAACACTCGATCATGTTCTCAGCTTTCCGCCCACAAAACAAGTCAAGTGCTTCTGTGTTCATTGCACGCTCAGAATGCTTCCATGTTGTTCATCGCGGGCTCAGAGTGCTTCCGTGTTCGTTGCGCGCTCAAAACACTTCCATGTTCGCGACGCGCGCGGCAGTTAATCTTTCTTAATTTCCTAGATTGCAGGTATTATTCTCTACGCTCAACGTCATCAACGAAGCTGCCCGAACTGCCCAAACTGACCGAACTGCCCAGGGGGCAAGACGGGAATATCCAAAAAATGGCGATCTGTGTGCTCCAAATCGGCAAGCGTGATTCACCCGTCAGGTGGTTACGGTGGTTACAACGGTGAAATTACCGGGCTACCCCTGCCCAAGGCTATAAAAGGATCTCAGGGCCTTCATTTCAAGATACCTTGCCTTCTACACCCGAGATAACTCCGTTGAAGATTCCTCAGAGTTCTCCTTCGGCGCTTGAAGATTTACTCCAAGTCTTTGAAGATCTCCTTCAAGTCTTTAAAGATCTCCTTCGAGTCTTCGAATATCTCCTTCGAGTCTTCGAAGATCTCTTTCAAGTCTTCAAAGATCTTCTTCAAGCCTTTGAAGATCTCCTTCACTTTCGAAGACATTCTTCCTAAGTGACTCAGAGATCTTCCGGGCTCCGAAAGGCAACCAGAGCATCTCACTTACATCTGCACAAAAAAGTGCTTAGCTTCCTGAGAGTTGGCTTGTCACCCTCGGAGATTTCTATTCGTAATCATTGTAACGAGTGGCGGTATATCGCTCTCGAGTTCTCAGTTTACTTGTAAGAAACCGACATATAGTGAAATTTGGTTGGCACAGCTCCAACCGCGTGGTTTTTACTTTTTCTGGGTTTTGCACGTTAAAAATGTTCTTGGGTCATCGACTAGTTCTCTCATTGTTTGTTTGCGCACTCGGTTCACTCTCGAGCCCATGTGGTTCAATTCGACCCTCCTACTAGAGTGCCGAGTGACCCGCAACAGTTTGGCGTCGTCTGTGGGAAAGCGAGTTCCCGGTTAGATCTAAAAGCAATCTCCCTGAGAGACCGGCAATGATGGATACTCACCCGGTCATTTCAAACGCGGGCAGTTCACCTCTCCCCACAAATTCACAAGGGGGAGCGCCCGTCGTTGCACATATCCTACCTCAACGGACCAGCATTGCCGACAAGTAACAGCCTCTGACGATGGGGCAAGTTCCTAACGACGACATACCCCTGGCCGGTCAATTCCCCTTGTTAGAGCAGATTTTGGCATATCCAGTCCCGTATTGGCTCAAGCCCCGCAATATAGGAAGTTCCACGGAGCAGAAAACCCAAATGAGCATGTCAACTACTCCTGACCGTGATGGAAGCATTCGGGATTCCAGACCAGATTACTTGCAAGATCTTTCCTACAACACTTCGTGGCGACGCCCTCAATTGGCATCGACCATTACCAAAAGGAATCATTCACAACTTCACCGAGCTATCTCAGCTATTTACCGGATGACATAAAGCCCGGGAGTGGAGTGTCAGAAAAATAACTCAAACAACGAAGGAGCCTGGGAAGGATGGACTTTCCCCTTCAAAACAAACGGAGCGCGACCAACGCCAGAGAGGGCGTCACCATAAGTTCACGTCAAGAGAATATCCGCGGAGGTTTGGATTTTACCATACACGCAAGCATTGGGAGCCCAGCATTTGAGTTGAGAAGGCATTGATAAGCCACCGTATATCATTCAATATCATGTTCATTGCAACTGTGACACGACTCAAGCTCCCTGGTGGTCAACCCACCATAGGAAACATCATTCTCCCCGTACATGTAGGGACACTTGCAGACCCCGTCCAATACAAAGTACAGTTCATCATAGTGGAAGTTGATTCGTCGTATGACGTGATATTCGGGAGCATCCCGCTCAACACACTACAAGCATGACACCCCATTGCAGGTCGTATGGGGAGCAAAGGAAAGATCCTCCAAAACACTATTCATCATCTTAGCAACGCAATGACCGAGGTTCCTTGGGTTAGCCATGGGCCCCCACAAAGCCTGCACCCCAAGAAGCTTTGCTCAGAGAAAAGCCGCATGGTACCAGCGCCGACATCAGAAACTGATCTCTCGGCATCAACCAATCCGCCACAACTCGAAACCATGGGTCGGAAAAGGAAGGGACAACTACCACTCACAGAGGTCAGTCGGCCTAACCAGAGCCAGTCGGCCTAATCAGTTCTACTCCTTATGAGCTGTGGCACGGTCATCCTTATAGATATGACACTCTTAAGACTTGAGGTTGTATCGCCTATGTGCGTATACAAGACCTTAAAAGACCTAAGGTGGGACCTAGAACGACAACCTGTGCATATCTAGGCAGTGCAGAAGATAGTGCAGCTGACCGATTTCTGGATCTATCCACTAATTCAGTGGTAGAGTCCAGAGATGTTATTTTCTTTGAACATAAATTCATCAAAGATCATGGCTTGGCAGTCCCTAGATCTACCGACATGATCTCAGAATCTACTGTAGAACCCGAAGCTGGCACCTCTGGCACTGCTCCCCAACCTCTAGAGGCCGACCCTGTTCCTCTTAGAGTATCTACAAGAGATAGAATCCCTAAGGATTTTGGTGAGAATTTCATCACCTACCACTTAGAGGATGATCCATTTTCCTACCAGGAAGCGATGAGATCGAGAGATGCGTTAATGTGGGCAGAAGCCATCGACGATGAGATGAACTCGCTGCTACAAAATAATACCTGGCATCTAGTGGACCTACCGAAAGGAGCTAAAGTCCTAGGATGCAAGTGGGTACTGAAGAAGAAGTTACATAGTGATGGGTCTATAGCCAGATACAAAGCACTTCTAGTAGCTAAGGGTTATAAACAACAAGGGGGAATTGACTACTTTGATGTCTACTCACCTGTATGTCACCTATCTACTATTAGAATTCTTCTAGCCTTAGCCTCTATCGAGAATTTCATAGTTCATCAGATGGACGTGAAAACATCATTTTTGAATGGAGAGCTAAATGAAGAGATCTACATGGCACAACCTGAAGGTTATGTCCATACAGATCTAAAGGATAAAGTGTGCAAACTCGATAAATCCATCTATGAGCTTAAACAAGCACCTAAGATGTGGCACATGAAGTTTGATCAAGTGGTAAAGAGTTTTGGATTTCAGTCCAGTCTATCAGATAGGTGTCTCTATTACCGCTCGATGTCAAACCAAACTGTCATCATATGCCTATATGTGGATGACATGTTAATCCTAGGGTCAGACCTAGCTATCGTGAGGGATATTAAGTCCGCTCTCGCCAAAGCGTTTGATATAAAGGACCTTGGTCCTGTCGATACCCTACTAGGTATAAAAGTAAGAGTAGACAATGGATGTGTCACTCTGAGTCAAGCTCACTACATAGAGCAGATTCTTAATACCTGGGGTTATAAAGATTGTAGGCCCGTTGAAACACCAACTGATCCGAACGTCAAGCTGAGTCCGAATGAAGGGACAAGCGTTGATCAAGTCAAGTACTCAAAGATCATTGGAAGTCTCATGTACGCCACAAGCTGCACTAGACCTGACATTGCTTTCTCCGTAAAGCATGTTAAGTCGCTTTACCAGTAGTCCAGGCAAAGAACATTGGGATGCCTTAGATTGGCTGATGAAGTATCTCAAATGTATTAAAGACCACGCTCTGTGCTACACTGGTCACCCTCCTACTTTGGAAGGGTACTCTGATGCCTCCTGGTATTCAGAAGTTGCAAACAGCAAGTCCACAAGTGGATTTATATTCACATTGGGTGGCGCTGCAGTTATTTGGAAGTCCAAGAGACAGACCTGCATAGCTTTGTCGTCTATGGAAGCCGAGTTATTTGCCTTAGCTTCAGCTGGTGAAGAGGCAGACTGGATCAGGAATTTGATCTTAGACATTCACTTGTCTAGAGTTCCAATCAATTCTTTAAGCCTGTACTGTGATAATCAGGTAGCAGTCCAAGTTGTTAAGAATGTCCTCTTTAACACTAAGAGACGACATGTACGACTGAGACACGCCCTTTTGAATTATCTTAAAGAACAAGACATTATTACTTTAGTCGATGTGCGATCGAAGGATAATCTAGCTGATCCACTGACAAAAGGAATGCCCTGAGACCGTTCAATCAAAACAGTGGGGGAAATGAGACTCGAAGCGGTTTGAAACCAGCCTTAGTCCGAATGTTTTGATTCCTTCCTTTGTCAAATCTAGCATGTTGTGCTCCGATGGTGTTTTGGTTGCTTAGTACGAATCTCTAGTTGGTTGTTTCATTCCACATTTGATGATAACAACCTCATCCAGATTAGTCTTCCTTAACTTGGAGGAGAGTGTTATTCCACATTTGATAATACGATCTGACTTGTTTTGGACCTTCTCCTGTTGATTGGTTCCATTCCACATTTGATGAATTCCAATTAACCCTAGAAGAACAGTAACCAGGATATCACACATAGGAACACAAATATAGCTGCGTTGTCCAGATGTCTGAAATCGTTTTGTTTGGAAACAGTTAATAGATTCTGCGGTTAAACCTGAAATACTCTACCTATATCATCTGAGCATAATTAAAGTACTACGTTCTTATATGCAGAACTAGATATTTGTATATTTTCCATAGTTGAATTCATTTTGAATGAAGTTCTCTGTTGAAAATTACAAGAGCTGATGCTGTAGGAGGAGCACATGCAGATTGAGATCCTGAAAAGGATGATCTGCTGGATGATGGTTTCTAGAGTATCCGTTTGGTTTTCTTTCTTTGACTTAGAGCACTGTTTAGCTCTCTTTACCTGTTTGTTTGGACTATTTTTCTATTCTTTGTTAGTCATGAGACAGTAGGTCTTCTGGTACCTATCTCTTTGATTGTACTTTGATTCTGATGTGATGCTGCTTAGTTTATGTTCTATGCTTATGCGTGCATACATACTCTTGTTTCTTTCAGTCCAATATATTATAACAGGTACTTGCGGACACGGTTGTGTAATGAGTCGAACTGGTTGAACACTACACACACCAACCCTTTTCCAACGTCGGTATACCGCGGACATAGGAGGAGATTGTTAGGTTTATTATTTATATTATGTCCTGCGCGTATCAGGAACGACTCGGAACTGACCCGACGGGTTCCGTGTCACTAGGGTTAGGCTCTACGCTGGAGATACTATATAAGGTCATTCCACATTTGATGAGCCTTAGTGGACTATCTTGAGCGAAGCTTCAACATATATATATATATATATATATATATATATATATATATATATATATATATATAGGCCTGACCGTTCGTCGAACGGCTAATTATATAGGCCAGTTCGTCGAACGACCTATATATATACTGTTCGTCAAACGACCTATATATATATATATATAGGCCCGGCCGTTCGTCGAACGACTAATTATAGACCATATTTATATATAAGTATATAAATATATATATATATTTATAGTATATATATATACGTATAAATATATATATATATATATAAATATACTTATATATAGAGAGAGAAATATATATATATACATTAGTATATACTTATATATATATATATATTTATAGTATATATATACTTATATTTATGTATATATATACTTATATATAAGTATATAAATATATATATATTTATAGTATATATATACTTATAAATACATATATATATATGTATATATTTATATTTATAAATATATATATTATATATATACATAAATATATAATATATATATACTTATAAATATATATATATACTTATATATATATATATTTATTATAGATATATATTATATATATAATATATATATATATATTATATATAATATATATATATATTTATATATATAATATATAATATATATTTATAAATATATATATTTATTATATATATATTTATATGTATATATATATACTTATAAATATATTATATATATATTATATATATATATTATATATATATATAATTTATAAGTTATATAAGTATATATATAATATAAATATATATATTTATAAGTATATATATACTTATATATATATATAAATATATATATACATATATATACTTATATTATATATACTTATACTTAATATATATATATACGTATACTTAATATATATATACTATATATACTATATATATATACTTATAAATATATATTTATATTATATATATACTTATATAACATATAAATATATATATATTTATAAGTTATATAAGTATATATATATACTTATATAACTTATAAATATATATATATAAATATATATATAAATATATATATATATATAATACGAGCATCTTCGCACGGGCTACGCCCGTGCTCGATGCTCTCGGGCGGCCTTCGGCCGCATCAATGTGGGCTTCGCCCGCAACCAAGCGGGCTTCGCCCGCTTGTCATTCAAGGCGGGCTTCGCCCGCCCCCTCGGCGCCCGGGATTCGCCCGCCCTCGCCGGTATTCGCCCGCCCCTCGCCGGTATTCGCCCGCCCCTCGCCGGTCTTCGCCCCCGTAACCTATTTAAAATTTTAAATAATTTTACATTCATTAAATAGTAAAATAGAAAATAAAGTAAAAAACATAATTAAAAAATGTAACCCTCTAAAATTCCGCGGCAGGCGGGCTTTCGCCCGCCCCCCAGCGGCTTCACCCCGCACAAAAAAAATATATTATTATAATTTACGTATGGTGTGCATTGCGGTATGAGAAATTTTGCAATATAAGAAAATATGTAATATTTTATAATGTCCTCACCACTTTTGTTTTAGCCTCGCTTGATTCTTCCTTAATATCGTAGGAGAAAGAGATACTGTAGAAGAAGTATATGTGATTGAAGTCGTGTATTATCTCAAAGAAGTGAATGTGTTTCGTGCAATAAGCAATGCGTGCAATTGCATTCATAAGCTTAAATTTAAATAAAAAAATATTTTAGGATACCCTACCTGAACAGTTAGGGATGCAACGGAACTGTACAATCCAAAAACGGATTCCAGGAATCTTCATCAAGGGCAGACATGCTTATGTGTAATAAACCTCTTTATTTTAAAATAAAAAAAATTTGGCAAATAAATTAAACGCCCGTTCTCGATGCGGAGCTGCGGGCTTCGCCCGCAACCAAGCGGGCTTCGCCCGCATCCAAGCGGGCTTCGCCCGCAACCAAGCAGGCTTCGCCCGCAACCAAGCGGGCTTCCCCCGCAACCAAGCGGGCTTCGCCCGCAACCAAGCGGGATTCGCCCGCAACCAAGCGGGCTTCGCCCGCTTGGCATTCACGGCGGGCTTCGCCCGCCCCCTCGATGGGCTTCGTCCTCCCCCTCGATGGGCTTTGCATGTTTGACATTCAAGCGGGCTTCACCCGTTCTCGCTGCGGCGCATGCAGACGGGCTTCGCCCGCCCCCGTGGCTCCGCCCGTTCTCGCTGCGGCGCATGCAGACGGGCTTCGCCCGCCCCCGTTCTCGATGTGGCGCATGCAGACGGGCTTCGGCCGCCCCCGTTCTCGATGCGGCGTGGCGGCCTTCGGCAGTTTTGTAAAAGTTTAAAAATTAAATGTAATCTAAATATTAAGATCAGTAATGATTTAAGTGTTTTAATTTATTTGTTTTACTTATAAAATTAGTAGACTTCAATAGAAATAGAAATGAATGAAATAATAGTTAAAATAAACAGTTAAAAAAGAGGGGTCGCAAACAGAGGCCGGCACAAAAAGAGTTAAAGAGAGCCCAACCCCACCAAAATGCAAAACAGACAAATTAAGTCCGCACAAACAAAGCATAAGGCCCAAGCCTTCCTACATGCACCATCACCTATAAATCATAATGTTCAAAGTGTATGGCACACTGATTTAATTTATACACGAAAATTTTGTTGGTTTTAGCGATGTGGGACAAATACGAAGGAGGAGATCAGAAAGGCCTTCTCGCGATGTCTACGCCGCCCGTCCGGCCGCCAAATCCGTACGCCGCCGACTGGGATGCCGGCGGCCTGCCCGGCGGGCACCGGTGGGTTCCCCAGCCTCCGGCGAACACGCCGGGGGTTGTCCGGCGGCGAGCGGTCAGGGCCACCGCCGGCGGTGGCCCTGCCCGTGAGACCCAAATCTGGTTCTCACGGGCAGGGCCACCGCCGGCGGTGGCCCTGCCCGCTCGCCGCCGGACAACCCCCGGCGTCTTCGCCGGAGACTGGGGAAGCCAGCGGTGGCAGCTGGGCAGGCCGGCGGCGGCTCGCCGGCGGCAGCAGAAGGATTTGCGCGGACATGGCTTTTGGCGGAAGCAGGAATCGGGAATTTTTGGGAGATGAACAGTGCGATTTCTGGAGGAATGTCTATACGCAGTCCTCCCCCTTGCCTCCCCCTTGAATCAGACGGCCAGAATTTGTTCAAGCTTTGATCGCACGGCTGATATGCGATCCATGGTGTTAGCAGAGATATGAGTATTGCCTTTATAGTATAGATATATATATATATATATATATATATTTATAAGTATATATATATATACATATAAATATATATATAATATATATATATATATATTTAAAAGTATATATATACATATAAATATATATAATATATTTATTTATAAGTATATATATATATATATACTTATAAATATATATATTATATATATACATATATATATATTTATATAAATATATATATAAGTAGATTTACATATTTGTATATTAGTATGTACGTATATTTACATATTTATATATATATACTTATATATATATACTTATAAATATATATATATATATATATATATATATACATATAAATATATATATATATATACACATAAATATAAGTATAATTATATATATATTATATATATACTATACTTATATATATATACTTATATATGTACTTATAAATATATATATATAAGTATATATATACTTATATAACTTATAAATATATATATATATACTTATAAATACAAATATATATATTTATAAGTATATATATATTTATATATATATTATTATTATTATATATATATACTTATATATATATGTATTTATAAGTATATATATGTATATATATTTATAAGTATACTTATAAGTATACTTATAATACTTATATATATATTTATAAATACATATATATTTTTATATATTTATATAAAATATATTTATATTATATATATATAATATATATATATTTATATATAATATAATATATATTTGTATATATATAATTATAAATATATATATATATACTTATAAATATTTATATTAATATATATATATGTAAATATATATATAAGTATATATATAAGTACATAAATTTATAAGTATATATATATGTATTTATAAGTATATATATATGCATATACTTATAAATATATATATATATTTATAATATATATATGTATATTACTTATATATATACATATATATAATATATATTTATACTATATATACTTATAAATATAAGTATATATATACTAATATTTATATACTTATATATATATATGTAAATATATTTATAAGTATATATATATACTTTTAAATATATATATATAAGTATATAAGTATATATATACATATATATATATTTAAATATATATATAATATTAATTTATAGGTATATAAATATATATATATATAATTATATATATAAGTATATATATATAAATATATTTATATGTATATATATATTTACTAGTATGTATATATATTTATATATATATATACTTATATATATATAAATATATAATATATTAAATATATATATATATATATTTATACTTATTTATATATAATATATATATATAAACTTATAAATATATATATATATATGTAAATATACTTATTTATATATATATAGATATATATATATATACATAAGTATATACTTATATATATATATTTATATACTTATATATAAGTATATATATACTTATATTTATGTATATATATACTTATATATAAGTATATAAATATATATATATATAAGTATATGTATTATAAGTATACTTATAAATAAATATATATAAATATATATATTTATAAGTATACTTATAAGTATACTTATATATATAATAAATTTATATAAATATATATACTTATAAATAAATATATATACTTATATACTTATATATTTATTTATTTATAAATATACTTATAAATACATATACTTATATATATACATATATTTATATATATATAATATATATATTTATAAGTATATATATACAAGTATCTGTATTTATAAGTATATAAATATATATATATATATATTTATAAGTATATATAGTATAAATATATACATATATATAAATATACTATATTATATATAGATATATATATAATATATATTTATCAATATATATATATTTATAAATATATATATATATATTATATATATATTTATATATATAATATATATATAAGTATATATATATATTTATAAGTATATATATATTATATATATTTATGTATATATATATAATATATATATTTATAAATATAAAAATATATATATATATGTATTTATAAGTATATATATACTAAAAATATATATATATTTATATACTTATATATAAGTATATATATACATAAATATAAGTATATATATACTTATATATAAGTATATAAATATATATATATACTTATATATATATATTTATATACTTATAAATTAATATTATATATATAGATTTAAATATATATATATATGTATATATATACTTATATATATATATTTATAAGTATATATATATATATATACTTATAAATATATTTACATATATAAGTATATAAATATTAGTATATATATACTTATATTTATAACTATATATATAGTATAAATATATATTATATATATGTATATATATAAGTAATATACATATATATATTATAAATATATATATATATATATATTTATAAGTATATGCATATATATATACTTATAAATACATATATATATATACTTATAAATTTATGTACTTATATATATACTTATATATATATATATATATATTTACATATATATATGAATATAAATATTTATGAGTATATATATATATATTTATAAGTATATATATACAAATATATATTATATTATATATAAATATATATATATATATATATTATATATAGATATATATATATATATAGATATATATATAGATATATATATATATAATATAAATATATTTTATATAAATATATATAAAAAATATATAAATATATATATATTTATATTATATATATATATGTATATATATACTTAAAAATATTGATATATATATATATACATAAATATAAGTATAAGTATATGTATCTAGTCATGAACATAAAAACCGGGCTTGACGGGCCGACCCGAGACCGGCCCGGTCAAGGCCCGGTTAAGCCCAGTCCAGTTCAGGTCCGAATCGGGCCGAGCCCTTACCCGGGACCCTGAAAGGGCCCCGGTTTGGCCACGATACCCGGCCCGGTACCCGGCCTGGTCCGGGCCGGGCAAAGCCCAAAAATCGGGCTAGCCCGAGACCGGGCCGGGCTATTAGGCCCGATTGAGCCTAACGGCTCTTATTAGAGCCATTAGGCTCATCATGGATGCATGGCTGCCCCGTGGTAGGCATGCTGCCATGAGAGAGCAGCCAACGACTCTTATTAGAGTCGTTGCCTGCTCTTTATATTATTATATATAAATTTATAATATATTTTTTTAAATAATTTTTAATTAATTTTTTAATTAAAAAAAACAAAAAAATCCTATAAATACCCCCCCTCCCCTCTCTCTTTTCTCACACCCCCCCGCTCTCTCTCTCTCTCTCTTAGCTCTCCCACTGGCGTCGTCCTCCACAACTCCAGCGTCGTCTTCCCAAAGTACGGCTTCGGTGGTGGAGCACAACCGTAGAGCGAGTATTTGGGAGCATTTTGAGATGGTACAAGTCGGGACCGAAAGAAAAGTGCGCTGCAAGATGTGCTCGAAGTTGCTATCCATCAGCGGTAACTCGACGCTCGTTAGACACCAGAAGTCTTGCGAGTCGAAACAAGCTCCTCCCGAGTCAAGTCAAGCCCAAATTTCTGGAGCCCGACAGATTTGGACATACGATCAAATGCGACAGCGAGAGCTGCAAGCGAAGTTCGTCATCAAATGTGGGCTGTCATTCAGCGTCTTCGACAATGACGACGGCACATAGTACATACATGGGGGGCTTCAACCCAAATACCAAAAGGTTAGTAGAATTACTTTAAGGCACGACACGATTAGATTATATTTAGAAGCAAAACAAGAATTAATTAGGTATAAGTATATATATATATAATTATATATTTATAAAATATAAGTATATATATATATATTTATAAATAAAAGTATAAGTATATATATATAATTATATATTTATAAATAAAAGTATAAGTATATATATATTTATATATTTATAAGTATATATATAATATATTTATAAGTAAATATATATATATAATATATTGTTTGACCGGGAAATCCGCGACCTCTTCCTTGCAAGGCAAAATTGCGATCTCTTGCGGTCTCTTGCGGTCTCATGCGGTCTCTATTTTGGTGATCGCTCCAGGTCTCAAGCCGCTTGCTGCCAGATTCTTCTAAGTTCCAAGCGTCCGAAGCAAAGCGAGATCGTCGGAGATGGGCGATCAGAGTGTTTTTCTTTGTTTTTTACTATTCTGCCCTTGTATCCCGGGCAGCCCGTAGTTTTCGGTTCTGCCCGTCTGGGCAGCTCCTTCGTCTATAAATAGAGGGGTAGGGGTACCAGAAAAAGGACTTTTGGGCTCCGAGGCTCCAGCTTACAACCTGTGTAAGCGGTCTCATTTTTTAGTGATCGCTGCCCTGTGATCGTTTTTCCATTTGCCCAGCCTCTTTTGTCCTAGTAACCTGTACTTCGCAGTCTTCTCCTTCTTCCCCCTTAGTGTGAATTTTGGAGGTACCATTTTTGGTGCCAACAGAACGAACACGCGACCTTCAGATTCGAAGTGTCAGGTGAAGTTCTTGGACTTTCAAGATGGCTGAGCGTCGCAGAGGTCGTCCTGTGCGGTCTCCTAGCGGTCTTCCGTCCGATCTTAATTCCTTAGAAGCGCTGGAGCGTCGCTTCGAGCTCCGTGTGGAGCAAGCTCTTCGCGAGGCCGCTCGAGCTCGGCAGGACGCCGCCTCCGTCCAGCAGGAGATCGCGCGATCTCAGCAGGAGGCCGCCCGAGACCGCCAAGAAGCTGTTCGAATTCAGCAGGAGTCCGCAAAGCAAATTGAGGCCATGAATCAGGTTCTGGCCGCGATTTCTCAGAGAATTCTTCCGCCTCCGCAAGTCACCACCCATGATCGCATGGCGAGCGGTCATCCACGCGATCACCCCAGTCTCCAGCCTGCGGCTCCTCAGCGATCTCAGCATGAGGAGTTCGCTGCTCGTCGTCATACCTTCCAAGCTGCAGCCCAGGGACCTCCGTCCCAAACTCTGAATTTCGAAGAGGAGTTTGCTTACCCCCAAGCTCCTCCTGCTTCTTGTCTTGCTCCTCCCGGCCCTTCTCAATTCGGGGAGCCTTCTCCTTTTACCGACGAGATTCGTCGAGACCCGATTCCCCATGGGTTTAGGGAGCCACGTATTCCCATTTTTTCAGGAGAAAGCGATCCGATGTCTCATCTACAGGCCTTCGAGTCTGCTGTGGCTCTTAGGACCATCTCAGATGGGGTGAGATGTAAATTGATGGTCACCACCTTTGATGGGGCAGCTAGGGAATGGTTCTACAAGCTCCCCAATCAGTCCATCCCGAATTTTGCCGTTCTTAGGGAAGAGCTTTTACTGAGGTTTGCTACCGCGAAGAAGAGGAAGAGTGGTCCTGCGACCCTCTTCAAGATCCAGCAAGGGGGCAACGAGACTGTTGCTCATTTTGTTGATCGTTTCCAGAAAGAGATTCTAGGGATCCGGGATATGGATCCTGAGCTCTATATGGTAGCTCTGATCAGCGGCCTGCAGGAGGGCCCTCTGAAGTTCGAAGTCACCACCAAGGAGCCTAGCTCCTATCAAGAGCTAATTAGCGTAGCTAATCGTTTCATAGAAGGGGAAATCAACAACCCGAACTATGTAAACAATCTGACCAACAGAGGAGCCCAAAAAGGTTCTGCAGGATTCTATCCGGCTCCGTCTTCTTCGAAGCCTCGGCAGGATCTTCCGCCTCCGGCTCCGAGAGGTAAAGGTTATCGCAACCACCATTCAAACCGAGGTAACCCATCTTCTTTCCCTCTTCAAAGTTCATTTTTTCAAAACCCCGTCGCTTCTGCTCCGCAAGCTACTCCAGTCCACCAGATTCAATATGCCCAACCTCCCCTTCTGCTCATCCCGTCTCTTTACAATGAATCCCAAGAGTCTTTCACAGACTTTGGGGTTCCAATGAGTGAGGTGCTTCAGACTGTTCAGAAGCAACCTTTTTTCAGAAGACCGGCTCCGTTAAACTCAGACCCGAAAACGAGAAATCCGGCCCTCTACTGTGAATATCATAGGGAAAGAGGCCACTTGACAGAAAACTGTAGAGCCCTCCGTTTGTTCCTAGAGAAGCTTCTGAAGGAGGGAAAAATTTCTGACGTTATTCAGAAAAGTGATCCTGCCAAAGCCTCAATTTCTAAAGCTAAGGAAGTGGCAGAGGTTCATTGGGAATGCGAGGAGGTAGATGACGTTGGCCATCTGGGCAACATCGGCTTTCCAAGTGAATGCATTGATGCTGATGATGAAGGTGCCTTGGGCAAACTTTTTTGCATCCATGGGGGAGCAGGCCCCGAGTCTTCAAGGAAAGCAAGTCTGAAGAGAGTTTATCAATCAGAGGTCGCAACTACCTCTTCAGCCCCGATCCGAGGGACGGTCACATTTGGAGATGAAGATCTTCCTCAGACCGCAAATCCTTTCGATGACGCAGTTGTTATCAAAGCTGTGATAGAGAATTACACAGTAGAGAAAATCCTAATAGACACAGGGAGTTCAGTTAATGTGCTCTTCAAACCGGCTTTTGAGGCATTGAAGACAGGCAAACCCCTCCTATCAACTGAAGGACCTCTTTACGGTTTCTCAGGAGAGAAGAAGGAAGTTGAAGGACTCGTTACTCTTTCTGTGATCTTGGGAGGAATAGTGAGGCTGGTGAAGTTCATAGTCGTTGATGCTCCTAGTAGCTACAACGCAATCTTTGGAAGACCCTTCCTAAATGCCTATCAAGCCATCGTCTCCACTTACCATCAAGCGGTGAAGTTCGCCTTGAATGGCAAACAACATCGAATCAGGAGCGACCCCAGAAAAGCTAGAGAATGTTATGTGAAGACAGTCAGCATGATCGTATCTTCTCCCCCTCAGGAAGTTATGATGACCGAGTCGCTTGAATTTCCCGAACAAATCCAAGCTGCGGAGGAAGCTGAAGAAGATACAAGAGGAGGAGCTCACTTGGAACCTGCCCAAGTGACTCAGGCAATCCCAATCAGCGAGGAAGATGGGAGCAAGTGTCTCTCCATCAACGCTGAATTATCTGAAGCTGACAAGGGTCAGCTCATCTCTTGCCTTCTTCAAAATCTAGATATCTTTGCCTGGTCGGCGGAGGACATGCCAGGAGTGGATCCTGATGTCGCTTGCCATCATCTCAACATCGATCCTAGCTTCGCTCCAATTCAGCAGAAAAAGAGATCCGCTGCCACCACTCTAGCTCAGCCTATCCGTGGAGAGGTGGAAAAACTCCTGAAGGCGAAGTTCATCCAATCAATTCAGTATCCTGCATGGCTTTCGAATGTTGTAATGGTTAAAAAGCCAGGGGGGAAATGGAGGATGTGTGTGGATTATACCAAACTTAATAAAGCTTGCCCGAAAGATTGCTACCCTCTGCCTCGAATAGATTCCTTAGTTGACTCGGCGGTTGGATACTCTTTTATGAGTTTTCTAGATGCGTTTTCTGGTTATCATCAAATTAAAATGCATAAGCCCGACATCCCTCATACCTCATTCATCACAGATGATGGTTGTTTCTGTTATGTAGTGATGCCTTTTGGGCTGAAAAATGCTGGAGCAACTTATCAAAAGATGATGGATACGGTTTTTAAAAATCAAAAAGGAAGAAACCTTGAAGTCTACGTTGACGATCTTTTGATAAAAAGCAAATCATTTTCCTCTCATCTCAGCGATTTAACCGAAACGTTTTCGACCCTTAGAAATTTTAACATGAGGTTAAATCCTTTAAAATGTGTGTTTGGAGCTAGTAAAGGAAAATTTCTTGGTCATCTTCTCACCCCGGGAGGGCTAGAACCAAATCCAGACAAAGTAAAAGCCATTCTAGAGATGCCGCCTCCCAAATCTTCTAAAGAGGTTCAGCAGCTAGGAGGGAGAATGGCAGGTTTGAGTCGCTTCATTTCTCGATCGGGAGACAAAAGCGCACCTTTCTTTAAGACTCTTCGGGGAGGAGGAAGGTTTGAATGGACAAAGGAGTGTGATGATGCCTTCAATCAACTTAAGAAACAATTGACTTCAACCCCTTTGCTTCAAAGCCCGCGAGAGGGAGAACCCCTTTTTCTCTATATGGGAGTTGGATCTGATGCCATAAGCTCTGTTTTAGTCCGTGAAGAGAAAAAGAAGCAGTTTCCGGTTTATTATGTAAGTCGAATTTTGAAAAGTGCGGAAACTCGCTATCCCATCCTTGAAAAGCTGGCCTTAATGCTCGTAACCTCAGCAAGAAGGTTAAGACCATATTTTCAAGCTCACCCAATTCAAATTGTCACTGATCTTCCGTTGAAGAGTGTCCTAGAGAAACCAGAGCATTCAGGAAGGTTAGCCAAATGGGCGATAGAACTCAGTGAGTTTGAAATTTCCTATATTCCAAGGGTAGCAATCAAAGCCCAAGTCTTAGCAGATTTCATAGCAGACACTAAAGAACTTGAGTTGGAAAGAGGAAGCAAAGCACCTCTCGCATGGACAATTTTTGTAGATGGCGCTTCAGGAAGAAATTCTTCAGGAGCTGGAGTTATCTTGATCAACCCGAATGGAGTGAGGTTGGATCAGGCGTTAAAATTCTTTTTCAAAGTGACGAATAACCAAGCTGAATATGAGGCTTTGTTAGCCGGACTCAGATTTGCCAGAGAATTAGGAATCGATGATGTCAGGGTGCTAACAGATTCCTTAGTGATGGCTTCTCAAGTAAATGGAACTTTTGAAACTAGAGATAGCATTTTGAAGCAATATCTAACTTTGGTAAAAGCTGAGGTTGGAAAGTTTAAAAGCTTTACTATTGAGCATATCCCAAGAGGAGAAAATACGGATGCAGACGAATTAGCAAAGTTTGGTCTTCTCTCAGGTGGAATAACCTCGGAATTGTTTCGTCCGGCAATAGAAGAAGGAGAGATCATGGAGATAGATCAGCATCCGTCCTGGATGGATCCTTTTATTCTTTTTCTTTCAACTGGGAAACTCCATTCTACGGTAAAAGATAAGAAAAGATTTAAACAAAAAGCGGCTAACTATTACCTCGTTGCAGGAGTACTTTACAGGAGAACTTTCCTTTCTCCATTGGCACGATGCGTTTCAGAAGAGGAGGTTCCAATAATCCTTCAAGAGGTTCATACAGGAGAGTGCGGCAGTCACTCAGGAGCAAGAACCTTGGAGAAGAGAATTCTAAGACAGGGTTATTTTTGGCCTCAAATGAGAAAAGATGCGGAGAAATTTGCCCGGAAATGTGTCAAATGCCAAAAGTTTGCTCCACTCCAAAATCAGCCTGCTCAGCAGCTCAAATCAATAGCAACCCCGTGGCCATTTGCGGTTTGGGGAATGGATTTGATCGGGCCTTTTCCTATGGCAAGTGGTCAACGTCGATATATTATAGTCATGATCGACTATTTCAGTAAGTGGATAGAAGCAAAGGCATTGGCCAAAATTACTACCCAAGTTGTGAAGAATTTCATTTGGGGAGAAGTAGTATGTCGGCATGGAATTCCAATGGCAATCATTACTGATAATGGCTCTCAATTTAATAATTCAACTCTCATTAGTTTCTGTGATCAAATTGGAATCGAGCTACGCTTCGCCTCTGTACATCATCCTAGAAGCAACGGGCAAGTAGAGGCTGCTAATAAGCTTATTATAAATCTGTTGAAGAAAAAAGTAGAAAATCTTAAAGGTAATTGGGCGGAACAGCTACCTTCGGTCTTATGGGCCTTGAGAACAACTCCAAGTTCTGCTACCGGAGAGACTCCTTTCAAATTATCACATGGATCTGAAGCCCTTATTCCAGTAGAGTTTGAGGTGAAAAGTCCGAGGGTGTTGTTAGCACAACAGAATCAAATTGATTGGATGGAAGAGAATGATGAAGAGTTGAAATGCAACCTCGACCTAATCGAAGAATTAAGAGATATGGCAACTATTCGACAAGAAGAGGTAAAAAGGAGAATGGCCAAGCTATTTAATAAAAACGTAAGAACCAAGGAATTTGTTGCTGGAGATTTGGTCTTGAAGAAAGTAGATGCTGCGGCAAGAGCTGGTTCAGTTGGGAAGCTTAATCCTAACTGGGCAGGGCCATTCATAATAAAGAGGGTACTCAAAGACGGTGCCTACCACCTCCAAAATCATGAAGGCGAGGAATTGCCTCATTCCTGGAGTGGAGATGATCTCAAACTCTTCTTTTCTTAAAAAGTTCGTATTCATGTTTTCTCACTCTTCTCACCTTTTCTTTCTCTTTTAAGTCATAAAGTCATGGCCAGAATGATCATGGCACGAATGGTTAAGCCGCAAGATAAAATATGAGACATCGACGGATCCTACTTCTTTCCCCTCGGCTTGGAAGTTTGACGCGTAATTCTGCCAGGACCACAGATGTCGGGGAGATTTCGAATCTGTGTAGCAGTGGCTCGCCGAGCTCGAGCGGCGAAGGTTTAGGATACCGGGTCCTAGCTGGCATCTGGCACACCTTGGCAAGGAGGGGTGTCTGGCTCAGCTCTGTCATGCATTGAAAAGGACATTGTTACGATCTTAATGATCTTCGGGGAAAGCAATGTCGGTATAAGCCTCAGCGGCGTGACCACACCTGCCCTATCGATCATTCTGATCCGTAACTCTCGAGTGTTCTATAAGAATGATGGAGGAAAGCAAAAAATTCAATAATCCATCAGGGAAAGCAATGTCG
Organism: Dactylorhiza incarnata; assembly: GCA_033032865.1. NCBI lineage: Eukaryota > Viridiplantae > Streptophyta > Magnoliopsida > Asparagales > Orchidaceae > Dactylorhiza > Dactylorhiza incarnata. Next base: position 33,838 of record JAWHQI010000999.1, on the reverse strand, counting down.
GTATAGCCTCAGCGGCATAACCACACCTGCCCTGAGAATTATTTTCTCCCTTTTCTCCTTTCTTTTTCAAAAAGACTCCATTCTATTTCCCAAGTACTGGACTCGGGCGGTCAGAACTTTTGAGACCGCATTTTCTCCTTTACCTTCAGAAGGTGTTCTATATTAAATAGATTAATCTCTTCCAGGATTGATATAAAGGTGATCGCCAACATTGAATCTGTCGAAGGGAGTTAAAATCGGTCTCAATTTGTTAAGATCGTAAGATAAATCTTCATCTAAGGCTTGTGGAATTTTATCCAGGTATCTCTTATCTGAATAGGTTCAAGATTGTCAGAAGATCGTAAAAGTCCAGACTATTCAGTTCTCAGCGGTCTAGACATTTTGAGGTCACTGGGTCTTCATCTGTAAAGGGTGATCAGAAGTTGATAAATGAAATTGGTTTTTTAGCTCTCAGCGGTCTGAATGTAATGTGATCGTTGAAATGAAAATCCATGAATTTTTCCTTGTTTCAAGAAATAACCTTTGACTACTAAGGGATCGTCAGACGGATTTACTGGAAGGGTTTTTGAGCACGGATCATTTTCGTGGTTTCCTTATATTTCGATCTGTGTAATACGAGGCTGCATACTTTCCTCTCTTCAAGGGGTGATCGACATTTTTTATGGTTCACTTGATATTCTCCAAGATCTGAATAAAAGTGATCGCCAGTATCAGTTTTTTATGATCGCTAGGCGAGACTTTTTCTAAAAAGCTGGATTTTCAGAAATGATTGTTGTTAGATCGGCTGCACTTTTTTCAGGATTAGGCAGAAGTGATCGTCAGGCAAGGCTTTTTTCAAAGAAGATTGAAATCATTATTCAGAAATCTGGTAAATTATCTTGATAGCAATCGATCTAATTATATTAAGATCGCGACCTAAAATATTCTTATTCAAAGATTACATGAGGCTGCTCATGATCCTTCAATTCTTAACGCTTGATGGTCGGGTCCTTTTCTCAAAATGGCGGTCTGAGTATTGCTCAGATCATCGCAATGACATTCATAGAAATTTCTCTTTATAGATTGTCCGATTATTCGAGATCGCAGAATTATCCTTTTTCATATGCGGTCTTGGATATCAAATTTCTAATCTTCATAAATTATAAGACGCCGAAACCTAAAGCATTGAGATCGAATACTAAATCTCTTACGCTGTGATCGCATGTGACAGAAGTTATGATCGATCTGCATAAATGATAAAGCAAAAACCAATACAGAAGAATCATTCACGAACAAAATATTTTTCCATTTATCTCAAAAATTATAACATCAGGCGCGGTCATTGACCGGCAATTACATCATATTCTATTTTTTCTGCTTCTTTTTTCGTGGAGACCGCTCCTCTGAAGAAGAACTCTCCGAGGACTCACTTTCACTAGCAGTCTCCCTCGATCCAGAATCTGAGGCCGCTGCTGAGCTCATTTCCTCGCCAAGAAAAACACTTCCACTGGGGGAAGCGTGATCGTCTTGACTGTCGACGATCTCGACAGATTCATCTTCAATGGACTCGGAAACCTTCGTTCCTTTAGCCTTTTTCTTTTCTGCCTCCTCGATCATTTCAGCGATCTCAGGGAAGAGATCGGCAAAGGTCGCATCCCGGAAATCAGCAGTAAGACCATCCTTCTCACGAAGAATGGCAAGTGTTTTGTTCGACGCATCCCTGACATGAGTATACAGGGATCTGAGATAGTCGGGATTATGAATATCATACGCGGTCTTCTTGAAATTCTGTAAAAAGCGATGTATCAGATCAAAGCAGTCAAGATAAGTATTTAAAGATCGCATTTCTTTTTTACTTACATCAAAGCGATCTTGCAGACGCTCTGCGTGCTGCAAAGATGCGCGAAGAGATCGCCCCATGTGGTGGTTCAGAACCGTGCTTCGGGCGGTCACCTGGGCGCATACATCGGGGAGATCGTCGGTTCTGATCCTCAATGCTTCATTGGCATTCTTTCTTCCATAAAGGGCAGAGGTGACCGCGAAAGCATGATTTGAAAACCTCCCTCCCCAAAAAGGGAGATCGGTTGACACCTTCAGAGACTTTCCGGTCTCGCCCCATCTCAGCAGAGACTTTCCTTTGATGTCCTTTACTTTCTTTCCAAAACCCAATAAGGGAAATGGCCCCTCCTCCAGATCGCCCTCCTCGGCGATCTCTTTCTCTTTTCTTTGGCGATCTTATTTCAGACTCCTTTCACGCTGGGTAAGAACCTCCCCACTCGGCGTCACCCGGGTCGACCTTCGGGATCACAAATCCAGCTGCAAGAGGAAAACAAGTAAGTTTCCAAACCCTATTAGAGTGACCGCTGGGGATCATAAGAAATTATGGCTTACTTTCTTCCGGCAAGACCGCAGCAACATCGGGCCAGATCGCCAGGTAATGATTCAGGTCGAATCGTTTTCCTGCCAGCCATTCCAAGACGGCAAGTTCTTCCTCCGAGACAAATTTTTCCTTTCTAAATATTTTCTCTGCTCGAGGAGAGGGACGGCTTGCGAGACCGCCAAGGTCGCCTTCAAAGATTAGATATCTCTCGTTCCAGAGAGGGATTTTATTTGGAAGATTTAAAACTTTTATCCCATTGCAGCTGAGATATAACAAACCTTTGAACTCTTCTTTATTCTGACCTTCTTTTAAAACCTTGACAGAGAATGTGCCTCGGAAAATTGACATCGTGAATTTTAGTTTCACCGATCTCAAAGTAATTAATAAAAACACTCATCAGACCGACCGAGTTCGGTGGGATCTGGGCGAGAACAAGACCGTAATAATTCATCACTTCTATCATTTCCCAAGGGATAGGAATCTGGAGACCATAAGCAAAGTGGTCGATCGGGATGACATGCTTATCCTCGTCTCCAGAATTCAAGTCTTCCTCTTCAAATGGGATTCTGATCGTAATCTCGTCATCGATCTCATACCTTTCGATGAAGGAAAGGTATTCGGTCTCAGAGATTTGATCGCATTTGTGATCGGAGCTCAAGAAGACCTCAGCAGCTTTGGAGCGCGCGGACACCATTTTATAAGATCGCAGGGGGTCAGTAAATCAAAGAACTCAAGAAGAATAAAATAATGATCCGAAGAAGCAGCTATTTATAGATGAAAGAAGATGATTATGTAATGATTGTACTTCTTGAGATCGCTCTGCGGATAGATCAGACCGCTAAAAGCTGTATAGACGCACACAAGATTCTCCTCAGATAGATCGCATAATCCCTAGTCTTGTAGGAGTCACCAAACGGCTCGCATATAGATCGTAATAAACATAATCCACAGTACACTAATAGAATTGCATTTATAAAAGCCAGACCGAAAAATGACTATCATAAACCCACAGCAAAGTTAAATATATTTTACAGACCAGAAACCAAATGAACAATGTTTTTAAAGAAACCGCTACAAGAAAGGAAAAAGGTCTGCGGTCTTATCGCTTCTGATCTTTCTTCCTTCCGACGAATGCCGCCACATCCTGCATCTCGTTGACCGCAGTCCACGCAGAAGCCAGGCTGTGGTTGGCAACCATGGCAGCCCTATGGATTTTAGACATTTCACAGTCTACTTGTTCCATAGGGATTACCACGATCTCCGCCGATCTCTGTTCCGCGAGGCCGCTGGAAGTGCCCGCCTTCATCGACATCCGAGGTCCCCCCCGAAGAGTGGCGATCTCAACAGCAAGTGCAGCGGCTTTCCCTCTGTAATAATCGGCATCCCTTTCAGCTTTTCGAAGTTTTTCTTCGAATTCGCCTCGTGCCTGCTTTTCTTTAGCTTCAAAGTTCGCGGTCTGAATGCGGAGGCGGTCTTCTA
>JAWHQI010000999.1:0-25000 GCA_033032865.1 Dactylorhiza incarnata | reverse complement strand
ATATATATCAATATTTATAATTATATATATACATATATATATACATATATATATAATATATATATAATATAAATATATATATATATATATTTATATATATATACATATATATAAGTATAGTTTCTTATATATATGTATATATAGGTATATATATATAAATATATAAGTATATATATTGTATAAATATATATATATATATATATGTTTATATATATACTTATAAATAAGTATATATAAATATATTTATATAATATATATTTATATACTTATATATAAGTATACATATACTTATATAAATATATATTATATATATATATTTACTTATAAATATATTATATATATATACTTATAAATATATAAATATATATATACTTATATATATATACTTATACTTTTATTTATGTATATATATATTTATAAGTATATATATATATGTAAATATATATACTTATAAATTTAAATAGACATATATATACTTATAAATATATATATATATATATATAAGTATATATATACTTATATAACTTATATATATATATATTATAATATATATATATTATAAGTATATTGAAGTATCTAGTTGCCTACCTAAATCACCTAGGGGGGGGGGGAATAGGTGATCTCTACGTCTTTTGCGGAATTAATGATAAACGTAAAGCACATCACATAAAATTAATCACAGCCACAGATAACACCAGGAATTTATAGTGGTTCCCCGTACTTGGGTACTCCACTTGCCGGCCTCGCCAATCTAGCACCACCGCTAGAAATGACTACTTCACTAAATCTCGGATCAAGAACGATCCTACAGTCTCGGAGTCAAACTCCTACAAACTCAGAGAGAACCTCTCTTACAACTCGGAGAAAACTTCTCCTACAACTCGGAGAACAACCTCTCCTACAACTCGGAGATAACAACTCCTACAACTCGGAGAAAACAACTCCTACAAAAGATTGAAAAGGGGTTTGAACAATACTAAACCAAATCTGAATAACAGAGGGGTTTTCTTCCTTCTTCTTGAAAGGCTTTTGAGAACGATGAGGAAGAACAACGATCCTTCAAATCTGTCTTTGGTAATCCGAAACGATCCAATAGAGATTGTAGAACCTGAGTGTGGATCAATCGAACCCTTCTTGAAAGAAATCGACAACTCCAAAGAGAAGAACGATCTCCAATCGTAGGCGGCGGCGAGCGGCGCTTTTCACGTTCTTTTCGATTCGGGAGAGAATTTAGGTCATGAACAATTCTCAAAAGAATTATTATTATCTTAAAATCTTAAGAGAGAGGGCCTTTTATAGGAGAAGGTCTAATTAGAATATTTAGGCCTTAAGCTAGAAAAGGAGTCACGTCAAACAGACGGAAGACAGAAGTCGGCAAAAATAGATTAAAGGAACGAGAAACAGATTTCTCGAGAGAAAGGAGACTTCTCGAGAATTCACGGCTGGATCTCGGAAAAAAGGCTTTCAAATAAATTGACAGAACTTCGCGAGAAAGAAAAGAGGAATTTCTCGAGAACATGGAACTTCTCGAGAAATAAGACAAAATAAACTTTTCGGAAGAAACAAGAACTTCTCGAGAAATCGAATCAACTTCTCGAGAGGAAAGATTTTCTCGGAAAATATCAGCAAAGATTTCTCGAGAAAATCAAAGGATTTTCCGAGAGACTAACAGACTTCTCGAGAAATAAAGATGGCTTCTCGAGAAATTTGGATTTCCTTCGAAGACATAAGCTGAAAAGAACTTCTCGAGAAAAATCAAAGGGATTTTTCGAGAGCTCTTCATATTTCTCGAGACAAACACTTAGCTTTTCGAGAAATACACAAGGAACAAATTCTTTAAATTATCTCTGAGAACAGCTACACCTTCAAGACCTTAGCTTCCTTTGTCTTGATCATGAAGTGCATCCCAATAGAGAGATCACATATGAGTCAACACCATATCTCATACAATGAAGAATTACATTGTAAGAGACTGTGCTCATTGACCCACTGTGACCTGACATTGGTCTACACTTTGCAATGTGAACCTGCAAGACAAAACTAGAAAAACATATCAAATACATAAGCAATTCAATCTTGGTTCATAGTTGACTTTCTACAAATCAAGGTTATTGTGGATACAATACCCAACAATCTCCCCCTATTTGTAGAAGTCAGAACCCTTCTTACCAAGATGAATTGCAACAAAATAATACATCAACATGATATACAAGGAATTAAATAGAGACAGATAGGAAGCATCAAAAAAACTAAATCTATATAAGAAATATAATCATCACATCACAATCCAAACTATATATAGATTTCAGATTGTCTTATGATTTAATGTTCACAAAAGCATATGACAAAAGAATTTGATGATCTTCATCCTCTGGCATTGTCTCTTCTTTTCTGTTCCTGTCTTTTGAAGTATGCAAAAGGTTTAGGATGGTACTTTGGAGGAGCTGGAGGAGCTGTAGGATCATTGAACTTATATATCCTGTAATGTAATCTCCTTTTGGTCTTGCTGGTTTGATAAAGTTTCCATTCAGAAGAGCTGTAATAGTCTTGAACTTGCATACCACCTTCTTCAACTAATCTGAGTGAATCAAGAATGATAGCCTTTGAAATAGGACTCCAAATCTCTGGATAATTCACAGGATCAGTAGCAGCAGCTTTGCCAGAGCCTGCTGAACTAGATTCAGGAACTGATCTCTTAGCAGAAGGTCCTTCACCATATTTTCTTTTCTTGATCCTTGCTTAGAAGAAGCAACTTCTACATCAGAAGACACATCTTGTCTTGGAGAGAACTGAGGAGGCTCAAACTGAGGAGGGGGAACAGCAGGGTCAATGCCCAAGTCTGGAAAGATCTCACTTGTGAAGCCAAGTGGTAGATCTTTGAGTGAATTCTTTGACATCAGCTACCTGCTTCTGGACTCCCTGAGACAGTTGATCAAACTTCTCACTCATATGATTATGAAATGCAAACAAATTTTCATCAATAGAACCTATCAACTTGTCCTCCCCCTTTCTGACTTCTACAGGAAGAGTTTGGAGAACTGATTCTTTAAACAACCCTACTTCATCAACAATTTTGAAGCAGTGTTCATCAGCCTTGATATACATAGATTCTTGAGTCTTTCTGACCTCAATAATCTGCTCTAACACTTTACCAACACCCTCAATGGTGTGATCAATAGCTTTTCCACCCTGAATGACAATTTTCTTGAGTTCTTCTGAACTATCTTGGAAGGCTTTCAGCTTTCTATCCATAGCTTTCTCTATATCTGATATCCTGGCATGCACTTCCTTGAAGGATAAATCTATCTTGGCACTCTGCCTTTGGAGTAACATTTCAATTTGACCTAGCAAGCTAGATTCAGAAAAGAGAGGAACTAGGAATAGGGGCTGGCTGGACTGGTTCAGGGAATTTCTTCTAAGAACAACTGTACTTTTCTCTGGAAGAAAAGACAGATTCACAGCCTCATCTACTTGAACTACAGGCTGTTCCTGTGTTTCTGTATCCATTTCCCATATAGGACTCTTGCTCCCCCTCAGTATTTGCTAGGGGAGAAGGAATATTGTGAACAGAAACATCATCAGCATCATGATGGAATTCAAAATCTGCACCTGAACCTGCATGGTGATCACTGGAGTTCTGCTCATCATCAACTACAGTGTTCTGAATGTCAAGAAGAACATCTGCTATGTTAGCATCAACAGTTTCTTTTGCAACATCATGAGGAGGAGGAGGAGAAGAAGCCACATTATCTAAGGATAGGGGAAAATACCACATCAGGAGGAGAAATCTCTGATCCTGGAGGAACCTGATCTGATGGGATATTATCTGATGTAATAGGAGGAAGTAAATCTTCTGCTGGAGTGACATGCTGCTGACCTGGAGATGGAAGATGACTTGGAGATGGAGGAGCTAGATGCTGTGCTGAAGAGTCTGGAGGAGGAGATGAATACACATCCTGCTGACCAGAAGGCTCCCCCTGGGAAAGACCACCTTCAGAAGGCTTAGTTATCCTGATGTTCCACTTTTTGAGAGTGAACACATCCAACCTTTTCAAGTGATGAATGATAGTCCCTTTGGACATATCAAAGACTTGAGAGTCAAATTGATTCAGATAAAGAGTTATAATCCTTGCAAAATTAGGACTAGAAATGCTCTCTTTGATCTTTTTGAACTATTATGTCTGCCCAGCTACATTTCTTTCCACAAATTACTGCTGTGACTAAACTGAATACATCTACTGAGACATATCCCAGGCTTTTAGTATTTCCCAGCAGCACCTTGGAGATGATGTCCACCAAAAGTTTTCCAACATCATTCATCTGCTGTCTTCGTAGTGTCTTTGCTGTTTTTAATCCTACAAAAGTTACTGCCTTGACCCAATCATCATCATCAAGGATGTCCTCTTGTGCTACTAGGGGCAACTTCAGAAGTTTGGAAATTGACTTAGGAGTCATTTTAACTTTTTGAGAACCAATAGAGGATTTCAATTTCCGACCACTTTTATTTACTGTAGCATTGGAGAAGAACTCCTCTACCTCTGTAAAAAGAATTTTGCAAGGGGTCTCGGCCAGAAAAGACAGACCAGCAGCCTTCGAGCATGCAGAACACAGTTCTTGAAATCATCTGAACTTGAAACAAGGCCTTCTCGCACTAGCTCGCTTCCCACACCGACCTTGGACTTCGAATGCGGCCCCATGATCGATTGGATTGGAAGAGACGAAAGCGAGAGGAGAAAGAAATCGTGAGACAGTCGACTGGATTTTGCGTGAGAGGAAGATGAAGCGTCGGCTTTTCCGAGAAGAAGAAGAATAAACTCGCGTGAAAATTAATTTGTTTCGATTGTCTATTTATAGTTTGGTTTGATGTGACAATTATTTGAGATTTATTTATAGATAAAGAAAATAAACGCGCGCATACCTGACCTTTCGTATTCCAGAAAATAAAGACTAGAAATCTGAAAATTGAACGCAATTTCTCGAGAGATATACTGATTTCGCGAGAACAATTCTAATTTCGCGAGAAGTAACTTGATTTCTCGAGGGATTACCCATTTCTCGAGAAGTGCAGGTACATTTTGCGAGAAGTCTTTCATTTCTCGAAAAATTCTATGTCATTTCTCGAGAAATTCTGGAAAGACTTAGAAATTTTCTACCTCTTTCTTTCTGAAGGACAGATTCCTGCTTTTCATAGATATATAACTTTTAGAAACTTTATTTCTTTTTGCTTTAAGCATTACTCTAAGTTGAGCATTCCAAGTTCCGTCTTGAAGAAAGAGAACTTAGTCTCATCCAGCGGCTTCGTGAATATATCTGCAACTTGCTTATCCGTGGGGACATAACTCAGATTGATGTCACCTTTCTCCACATGCTCCCGGATAAAGTGATATCGTAGCTCGATGTGCTTTGTCCGACTGTGAGAGACTGGATTATTTGCGATAGCAATTGCACTGGAAGAGTCGCAAAACATTGGAATATTCTTGATCTTCATATTGTAGTCTTGAAGTTGATTCCTTATCCATAGAAGTTGTGCGCAACAACTGCCTGCAGAAATATATTCTGACTCGGCGGTTGAAATTGCAACACAATTCTGCTTCTTGCTACTCCAGGATATAAGTCGTCTTCCGAGAAATTGGCATGTTCCGGAAGTGCTTTTCCTGTCGTCTCTGCTACCTGCAAAATCTGCATCTGAATAGCCTATTAGTTCACTATCATTACTTCTTGGGTACCATAAGCCAAGATTTGGTGTGCCTTTAAGGTATCTCAAGATTCGCTTTGCAGCAGTGTAATGAGATTCCTTAGAGTTCACCTGATATCTAGCACATACACATGTAGAAAACATTATGTCAGGTCTACTGGCAGTAAGGTAGAGCAAAGAGCCAATTATGCTTCTGTATTTAGTTTCATCAAAAGGTTTCCCTTTCTCGTCCTTGTTCAGAGACATAGCTGAGCTCATTGGAGTCCTCATGGAGGTTGCACTCTCCATTCCGAATTTCTTAATTAACTCCTTGGTGAACTTCGTCTGAGAGATGAAAATTCCATCTTCCGATTGTTTCACTTGAAGTCCTAAGAAATACTTCAGCTCACCCATACTGCTCATTTCAAACTTCCCCTGCATAAGTTTTGAAAACTTCTTGCAAAGGTTGTCATCGGTTGAGCCAAAAATAATGTCATCAACATAGATTTGCACTAGCAAAATCTTGCCTTTTACTTCCCTAAGAAATAATGTCTTATCTATCTTTCCTCTTGTGAACTTGTTCTCAAGAAGAAAGTTAGACAGTGTCTCATACCAAGCTCGAGGAGCTTGTTTTAAACCATATAAAGCTTTTTGTAATAAATAAACATGATTGGGATGATCAGGATTAACAAAACCTGGGGGTTGTTCAACGTATACTTCCTCTTTAATGTCTCCGTTTAGGAAAGCGGACTTGACATCCATTTGATATACGGTGAAACCCTTGAAAGCAGCATAAGCAAGAAAGAGTCTGATCGCTTCGAGCCTTGCTACCGGTAGCATATGTTTGATAGAAGTCGATCCCTTCTTCTTGTCTGTAGCCTTTAGCTACAAGTCTTGCTTTATTCTTGATTATTGTTCCGTCTTCATCCAACTTGTTTCTGTACACCCACTTCGTTCCAATTATGTTCTTATCCTTAGGCTTTGGAACAAGTGTCCAGACTTTGCAACGCTTGAATTGGTTTAATTCTTCTTCCATTGCAATAATCCAGTGTGGGTCTTCATTTGCTTCTTGAAATTTCTTTGGTTCTACCTGAGAAAGAAAGCTCAAGTGCAAATTTTCGTTAGTAGTACCTCTTCTTGTTCTAATGCCTTCATGAGGATCTCCTATGATTTGATCAATAGGGTGATCCCTCATGTGTCTGAATTCAAGATTCCTCGCATCGCTTGGAACAACGGGAACTACTTCTTCTTCAACTGGAACAAATTCTTCCACTGGAGTTGGCTCTTCATCAAGGTGAATTTCCTCTTCAGCTAAGGTTAGAGGAGAGATTTTGACGAAGGTTTGAGTGTCGTCTTTAACTGGCTTATGCAAGTGCGTATTTTGCAACTTTGAACCTGCAACTTCAATAGAAGAACTAGAAGAGCTGCTTTGAAGCATGCTCGTCTCATCAAATACAACATTAATAGACTCTTCTACAACCAGAGTTTTCTTATTAAAAATACGATAAGCTTTACTATGACTGCTATAGCCTACGAAAATACCTTCAAAACTCTTTTCACTAAACTTAGTTTTGTAATGCTTTCCATTGTTTAGCACAAAGCATTTACTGCCAAAGATTCGAAAATAAGAAATGGTTGGTTTCTTGCCCTTTAGAAGTTCATAAGGAGTCTTTTCATGGTTTTTGTTTATGAGCGCTCGGTTTTGCACATGGCATGCAGTATTGACAGCTTCAGCCCAGAAATATTCAGGTAGTGAAGAGTCACTCAACATGGTTCTGCAAGCCTCAATAAGTGTTCTATTCTTTCTCTCAGCTACTCCATTTTGCTGTGGAGTTCGAGGAGAGGAAAACTCATGAAAGATACCAAGGCTTTCACAGAATTCTGTCATGGCTCCAGATTCAAATTCTGTACCATGGTCACTTCTGATTTTGACCACTGAATAGTTAAATTCATTCTGGACTTGCCTGACAAAATTAGTGAAAGTGTCGAAAGTATCTGACTTGTGTTTTAGAAAGAATACCCATGCAAAACGTGAGTAATCATCCACAACAACCAATGTAAAAGACTTTCCTCCTAAGCTTCTAATTTGCAACGGACCAAACAAGTCCATATGAAGCAGGTATAAACACCTGTTAGAATCTTTGCCAATAATGCTCTTAAAGGTAGCTCTTGTTTGCTTGCCTTTTACACATGCATGACAAGGTCTATCTTTAATGCACTTAACATCTGGTGCATCTCGCACTAAGTTTTGAGAAAACAATTTATTAATAGTTTTGAGATTTATATGTGCTAATCTCTTGTGCCATTGGTCAACAAGAGATGCACTATCTTTGGCTAATAGACACACTGGTGTAGAAGAAGATAAACAAAGAAAGTTTAAGCAAAAGATATTCTTACAGCGAGTCCCTGATAAAATCGTTTCAGAATTCTCTGCCGACTTTATCAGACACTTATCTTTACGAAAATCGACTATGTATCCTTTATCGCAGAGTTGACTTATACTTATCAGATTAGTGTTCTAATCCTTCCACATAAGCCACATCGGAAAAAGATACATTTCCATTAGAAATCATACCATAGCCTTTAGTTATTCCTCTGTCTGAACCGCCAAAAATAACTTTTGGACCGTTTGCAACTGGAATGAAGTTTTGCAAAAGGCTTCTTGTCCCGGTCATATGCCGAGAGCATCCACTGTCCAAGTACCAGATAGGATTTTGTTGGCCTTTGGACATACCTGCAAAAACAAATCATTTCGCCTTAGGAACCCAAACAGATTTGGGTCCTTGGTCCCTTGTTAGTTGAGATCCACATTGAATGTTAACATTGCGAGTGGTCTTCCTTGCAATGTTAACTTGTGGTCTATAAGCATAAGAAACATTGAACCAACAATCCACGGCAAAGTGACCAATTTTACCGCAGCACCAACAGTTGAATCTGTTGTACCTTCTTTTTACACTTTCCTGCTTAACTTTTTGAACGTTAGCTCTTGCAGGAGCAGCCCTTTTTGATGAGGATGCCTCATGGGGGCAACACACTACAAGGTGGTATTGCCTTTTTCGGCTTTGGTGCAACAGCATTCACTTTTGGTGCTTTCTTAGCACTCGGACCATGAACAAATGGACCGTACCCTTTCTGATTAATCTCTTGATAAGGTGCTTGGAAAGCACTATCACCAAAGTTTCGGGGAGGAGCCCATTCCTTATGATCATTCACAGATGAAAAAGGAATTGGTCGTGTGAAATGACCATAGGAACTCTCCAAATCATAAGCATTCGTAGGAAATATAACTCTCTTGAATGCTACATGCTCTTGATGAGCTTTCCCTTTTTCTTTGGCGGTAGCTTTCTTAGCAACCAAGCCATTCTTCTTAGCAATTGTATTTTTTGAAGAATTGCTAGTGCTTGCTTCATGTCCTATACCGCTTCTTTAGAGTTAGTGGTAAAAGTACCAATAATCGGCAGAACAGTTTTAGGTTGAGAGAATGTTTCAACCAACTTCTTCTCAGCCGCAAGCTGTTCTTCCAAGACTTTTATCGAATTGTCTCTCAAGGCAAGAGTCTCTTCCGAGCTTTTGATCTTGTCTTTCAAGGCTTGGACTTCCTCTTTGAGAGAAGAAAGTTCTTCAACTTCTTTTCTCAAGTTAGATTCCACCTCCTTGAGAGCCATGATCTCCTTACCCTGAGTTTTGACAACCTTTCGGCACTTGTCAAAGCTTTGGAGCATTTTGGTATATTGAGACATGAGCTCAGATTCATCGTCTGAGAGGTTATCCTTTTGTTCAGCCGAAGCATAATCAGAATCAGATAGGATAGTGTGATCATTTACCTTTCCGGTGTACGGGGGTGCTTCTTCATCATCAGACATAGCCATCAGACCGAAGTAAGCTTCTTCTTCATCACTTGACTCATCGGAGTCACTGTCGCTCAGAGTTTTGGCTTTCTTAGCGACGAAGCTTCTATCTGATTTCTTCTTTCCATGAGTGGATTTCTTGTCTTCTTTTCTTCCACCTTCTTTCTTCTTATAGGGACACTCAGCAATCATGTGCCCTGGCTTATTACAACAGTAGCAAATAATGTCAGAAGAAATATGTTTGTTCTGTTTGGATTTATACCTGTCATTATTGCTTGAGCCCTTCCTGTGATATTCGCCATCACGACGAGAATATTTATGATCCGAGGAAGACGGTTTGTTGTTCATGTGCCTCCGCTTGTTCAGCAGTTTCTTAAACTGACGGGAGATTAAAGAGAACTCCCCATCAGACAGTTCGGAACAGGAGGAGCTGGCTTCCGATTCTTCTTCAATATCAGATTCCTTTTCTCTGATCGGTATCACTGCTTTGCTCTTCTTTGAATTCTCTGCCTTCAAAGCTAAGGTTCTTTCTTTGCTTGAAGCTCGATTTACATCCTCTTCAGACTTTCGGATGTTCATTTGTAATTCATGAGACAACAGCTTCCCGAACAGATTTTGAGGTTCTAGACTTGGCAGCTTTCCAAACTCTCTAATAGCAACAATTTTGCTATCCCAGTCTTTCGTTAGGGAACGCAAGAATTTGTCATTTAGTTCACCGTTTGTGAACTCCCTGTCGTAGTTCCTCAAACCATTGACTATCTTGAAGAATCTTTCGTACGCATCAGCAATGCACTCCTTCTTATTCTGCTTGAACGCCTCGTACTCCTGATTAAGTAGAGACCTTCTATCTTCTCTTACCTCGTCAGTACCTTCCATTAGAACTGATTAAGGATGTCCACATTTCTTTGGCTGATTTGCAGTGGATTAAGTTTTGCAACATGGAATCGTCCACTGCACTTGCAATTATGTTTTTAGCCTTCTTGTCAAGAGCAACAAGAGCTATCTCATCCTTAGTCAAATCCATCATTTTCTTAGGTATCTGAACAGTAGGATTTGTTGACGAAGCGGTCATTGGCACATGAGGACCTTCTTCCACGACTTGGAAGATTCTGGGATCTGCAGCTTCCATATAAAAACGGACTCTTTCCTTCCACATAGGAAAGTTGGCCTTAGTGCAGATGGGCAATTTCAGAGAGGATTCCTTGACTCTATCCATGGCTTGCTAGCAACTAGAAGAATGGATCCTGTTCAAGGTGTTAACCTAGCAACGAACAGCGACCCTCTGATACCAATTGAAGTATCTAGTTGCCTACCTAAATCACCTAGGGGGGGGGGGGAATAGGTGATCTCTACGTCTTTTGCGGAATTAATGATAAACGTAAAGCACAGCACATAAAATTAATCACAGCCACAGATAACACCAGGAATTTATAGTGGTTCCCCGTACTTGGGTACTCCACTTGCCGGCCTCGCCAATCTAGCACCACCGCTAGAAATGACTACTTCACTAAATCTTGGATCAAGAACGATCCTACAGTCTCGGAGTCAAACTCCTACAAACTCAGAGAGAACCTCTCTTACAACTCGGAGAAAACTTCTCCTACAACTCGGAGAACAACCTCTCCTACAACTCGGAGATAACAACTCCTACAACTCGGAGAAAACAACTCCTACAAAAGATTGAAAAGGGGTTTGAACAATACTAAACCAAATCTGAATAACAGAGGGGTTTTCTTCCTTCTTCTTGAAAGGCTTTTGAGAACGATGAGGAAGAACAACGATCCTTCAAATCTGTCTTTGGTAATCCGAAACGATCCAATAGAGATTGTAGAACCTGAGTAGTGGATCAATCGAACCCTTCTTGAAAGAAATCGACAACTCCAAAGAGAAGAACGATCTCCAATCGTAGGCGACGGCGAGCGGCGCTTTTCACGTTCTTTTCGATTCGGGAGAGAATTTAGGTCATGAACAATTCTCAAAAGAATTATTATTATCTTAAAATCTTAAGAGAGAGGGCCTTTTATAGGAGAAGGTCTAATTAGAATATTTAGGCCTTAAGCTAGAAAAGGAGTCACGTCAAACAGACGGAAGACAGAAGTCGGCAAAAATAGATTAAAGGAACGAGAAACAGATTTCTCGAGAGAAAGGAGACTTCTCGAGAATTCACGGCTGGATCTCGGAAAAAGGCTTTCAAATAAATTGACAGAACTTCGCGAGAAAGAAAAGAGAATTTCTCGAGAACATGGAACTTCTCGAGAAATAAGACAAAATAAACTTTTCGGAAGAAACAAGAACTTCTCGAGAAATCGAATCAACTTCTCGAGAGGAAAGATTTTCTCGGAAAATATCAGCAAAGATTTCTCGAGAAAATCAAAGGATTTTCCGAGAGACTAACAGACTTCTCGAGAAATAAAGATGGCTTCTCGAGAAATTTGGATTTCCTTCGAAGACATAAGCTGAAAAGAACTTCTCGAAAAAATCAAAGGGATTTTTCGAGAGCTCTTCATATTTCTCGAGACAAACACTTAGCTTTTCGAGAAATACACAAGGAACAAATTCTTTAAATTATCTCTGAGAACAGCTACACCTTCAAGACCTTAGCTTCCTTTGTCTTGATCATGAAGTGCATCCCAATAGAGAGATCACATATGAGTCAACACCATATCTCATAAAATGAAGAATTACATTGTAAGAGACTGTGCTCATTGACCCACTGTGACCTGACATTGGTTTACACTTTGCAATGTGAACCTGCAAGACAAAACTAGAAAAACATATCAAATACATAAGCAATTCAATCTTGGTTCATAGTTGACTTTCTACAAATCAAGGTTATTGTGGATACTTTACTTATATATAAGTATATATATATATATTTATAAGTATATATATACATATATATTTATATATATATACTTTACTTATATATAAGTATATATATTCTTATATAAATATATATATATAATATATATAAACATATATATATATATATGTAAATATATTTATACTTATATATATTTATAAGTATATAAATTTAAATATATATATATATACTTATATATATAAGTATATATATATACTTATAAATATATATATATATTTATAAGTATATATATACTTATATATATACTTATATATATATATTTATATATACATATATATATATAAGTATATATATATGCTTATATATATAAGTATATATATATATATATGTAAATATATTTATATATATAAATATATATATATATATACTTATATATACTTATATATATTTATTTATTTTTCTATAATTATATTTATATATAATATATATATATATTTACAGAAAAATTTTCAGGAGCAAACCGGTTTGCTCCCTAATAGGGAGCAAACCGGTCCGATCTCCCTCGAAAATGCATCAAAATGAACATATAATATATGAAAATTTACTGGCTCGATGCGACCTATAACTTTCATGTTAAGCACTTTTTCAAATTTTGAATGTATGAGATGGATTTTCAACTCGAAAAAATCTGGGCGTCCTTAGTTCCGTTTTTTGCCCAGATTTTTTCGGGTCGAAAATCCATCTCATACATTCAAAATTAGAAAAAGTGCTTAACATGAAAGTTGTAGGTCTCATCGAGCCAGTATATTTTCATATATTATATGTTCATTTTGATGCATTTGCGAGGGAGATCGGACCGGTTTGCTCCGTATTAGGGAGCAAACAGATTTGCTCCGGAAAATCACTCTATATTTACAAGTGTATATATATATACTTATAAATACATATATATACTTATAAATATAAATATATATTTTTCAAGTATATATATTTATTTATATATATATATATACATAAATATAAGTATAAGTATATATATATACTTATAAATATATTTATATTATATATATACTTATAATTATATATATCTATATATATTCTTATATATATATATTTATAAGTATATATACATACATATATATACTTATATTTATATATATATATACTTATATATATATTTATAAATTTATATATATAAGTGTATATATATACTTTTATATATATATATTTCTATATATATACTTATACTTATATTTATGTATATATATATATTTATTTATAAGTATATATATATACTTATAAATAAATATATTATATATATATTTATATGTATATATATACTTATAAATAAATATTATATATATATATATAAGTATAAGTATATATATTAAGTATAAGTATATATAATATAAGTATATATACATTATATGGACCAAAAAGTCCCTCATTCAATATTATCATTTCTTCACTGCTATGGGTATTATGGACAATTGATTCTCCAATAAAATGAGGCCGGCTATTTATTTATTTGGCAAGCAATTCTCATCCTCACATTATAGTGGTCTTTTCATCCTCTTTCATAAATTTAGGCAGAAAGGACATCACGCCCCCGACAGCGCCCGCGACCCCAAACCCTCGGCTCTCCTTCCCGCCACCCGACCGTCTCTCTCTCCGGCCACCCGGCGGCCTCTCTTGATCAGGTAAGCTTATGTCTTATTCCTCATCTTCTTCTTCCTCCTCTTTTTTTCTCCTTTTTCCCGATCAATTTTTTTCTGTAATATTTTTTTGTTTTCTTTTGAATACTTTCAAGCGAGGCAGAATCTCGGAGTATCACTGGCCATTCTCTTCTCATATATTCTCATTATTATGCTCGGCTCTCCAGCCCTACGAACCCTATCGAAGGTGACATAAGCCCTAAACGGATTCGAAAATACATTATACCCTAAACCTTTTCTACTGTACCCCAAAGGGGGGTGCGGGCCTTGCCGCGCACGCCCATGGGGGGTGCGACCTTGGCCGCCCCCCATGGGTGGTGCGGCCTTGGCCGCACCCCATTGTGTGTGTGGTGGGGGGGGGGGGGGGTCGGCCTTGGCCGCCCCCATGGGGCGCGACTTTGATCGCGCCCCTAAGCGGGGTGCGGCTCGCACTCCCTAGTGGGGTGCGCACTATCTACACCCGCTTAGTGAGGCGTGGCTACGATCATATCCGGCGAAAAATAGGGTTTGACCTTGTTGCTACCCATGCGGTCGATGCCGCGCGGCGGGTTCTTACTCTCACCCATATTCCCCTTTTATGGAGTTAAACATTGCTCCATTGTCTGCGCTTTCGCATGGAGGGGTTTTTGCTAGTCGCACTCCTTGGAGCTCCTTATAACTTTATGAGTGCATATTAATAATGATTGTTCAACCAATGTGCTCATAGTTTAGACCATTCTTTCATCAGAGTACCTAAATGTAAGCAGCATTCAAAAAAGTTTGAATAGAATAGAACAAATTTAAAATGTCACATTTAGATCTCTGAAGATGTGTACCACAACATTTTGATATTCACGTTCATTACTTCTAATCCAATCCATCTGAGAAAAGACTGAGACCTCATCGTCGCTGGAAGGAGAGGCCTCGTCGACGTACGCCGTAGCTGGGAAGGAGATTCGTTGGCGCTGGAAGTGGGAGAAATCGTCGGTGCTAGAAGCTTGTTGAAGGAGGAAGACGACGTCGGTGCATGTTGAAGGAGGAAGACGACGTCGACAGATTCAGGGGAGAGGAAGGAGACGCGGCTTCTACGAGGAGGTAGAGAAGGGAGCGTAAAAAATTGGGGTGCAGATAGCCAAATTAGGGGTGCAGTTAACAATTGCCTAAAAAAAAGGAACATAGGACGCTTTGGAATTGGTGCAGTTAATCAGCCCCCGTCAGCGCCCGTGACCCCAAACCCTCGCCTCTCCTTCCCGCCACCCGACCGCCTCTCTTTCCGGCCACCCGGCGGCCTCTCTTGATCAGGTAAGCTTCTGTCTTATTCCTCATCTTCTTCTTCCTCCTCTTTTTTTCTCCTTTTTCCCGATCAGTTTTTTTTCTGTAATATTTTTTTTTGTTTTCTTTTGAATACTTTCAAGCGAGGCAGAATCTCGGAGTATCACTGGCCATTCTCTTCTCATATATTCTCATTATTATGCTCGGCTCTCCAGCCCTACGAACCCTATCGAAGGTGACATAAGCCCTAAACGGATTCGAAAATACATTATACCCTAAACCTTTTCTACCGTACCCCAAAGGGGGGTGCGAGCCTTGCCGCGCACGCCCATGGGGGTACGACCTTGGCCGCCCCCCATGGGTGGTGCGGCCTTGGCCGCACCCCATTGTGTGTGTGGTGGGGGGGGGTCGGCCTTGGCCGCCCCCATGGGGTGCGACTTTGATCGCGCCCCTAAGCGGGGTGCGGCTCGCACTCCCTAGTGGGGTGCGCACTATCTACACCCGCTTAGTGAGGTGTGGCTACGATCATATCCGGCGAAAAATAGGGTTTGACCTTGTTGCTACCCATGCGGTCGATGCCGCGCGGCGGGTTCTTACTCTCACCCATATTCCCCTTTTATGGAGTTAAACATTGCTCCATTGTCTGCGCTTTCGCATGGAGGGGTTTTTGCTAGTCGCACTCCTTGGAGCTCCTTATAACTTTATGAGTGCATATTAATAATGATTGTTCAACCAATGTGCTCATAGTTTAGACCATTCTTTCATCAGAGTACCTAAATGTAAGCAGCATTCCAAAAAGTTTGAATAGAATAGAACAAATTTAAAATGTCACATTTAGATCTCTGAAGATGTGTACCACAACATTTTGATATTCACATTCATTACTTCTAATCCAATCCATCTGAGAAAAGACTGAGACCTCGTCGTCGCTGGAAGGAGAGGCCTCGTCGACGTACGCCGTAGCTGGGAAGGAGATTCGTTGGCGCTGGAAGTGGGAGAAATCGTCGGTGCTAGAAGCTTGTTGAAGGAGGAAGACGACGTCGGTGCATGTTGAAGGAGGAAGACGACGTCGACGGATTCAGGGGAGAGGAAGGAGGCGCGGCTTCTACGAGGAGGTAGAGAAGGGAGCGTAAAAAATTGGGGTGCAGATAGCCAAATTAGGGGTGCAGTTAACAATTGCCTAAAAAAAAGGAACATAGGACGCTTTGGAATTGGTGCAGTTAATCAGCCCCCGTCAGCGCCCGTGACCCCAAACCCTCGCCTCTCCTTCCCGCCACCCGACCGCCTCTCTTTCCGGCCACCCGACGGCCTCTCTTGATCAGGTAAGCTTCTGTCTTATTCCTCATCTTCTTCTTCCTCCTCTTTTTTTCTCCTTTTTCCCGATCAGTTTTTTTTCTGTAATATTTTTTTTTTGTTTTCTTTTGAATACTTTCAAGCGAGGCAGAATCTCGGAGTATCACTGGCCATCCTCTTCTCATATATTCTCAGTATTATGCTCAGCTCTCCAGCCCTACGAACCCTATCGAAGGTCACATAAGCCCTAAACGGATTCTAAAAGACATTATACCCTAAACCTTTTCTACCGTACCCCCAAGGGGGGTGCGGGCCTTGCTGCGCACGCCCATGGGGGGTGCGACCTTGGCCGCCCCCCATGCGTGGTGCGGCCTTGGCCGCACCCCATTGGGGGGGAGGGGGCTCGCACTCCCTAGTGGGGTGCGCACTATCTACACCCGCTTAGTGAGGTGTGGCTACGATCATATCCGGCGACAACATTGTTTGACCTTGTTGCTACCATGCGGGCGATGCCGCGCGGCGGGTTCTTACTCTCACCCATATTCCCCTTTTATGGAGTTAAACTTTTCTCCATTGTCTCCGCTTTCCCATTGAGGGGTTTTTGCTAGTCGCACTCCTTGGAGCTACTTATAACTTTATGAGTGCATATTAATAATGATTGTTCAACCAATGTGCTCATAGTTTAGACCATTCTTTCATCAGAGTACCAAAATGTAAGCAGCATTCAAAAAAGATTGAATAGAACGGAACAAATTTAAAATGTCACATTTAGATCTCTAAAGATGTGTACCACAACATTTTGATATTCACGTTCATTACTTCTAATCCAATCCATCTGAGAAAAGACTGAGACCTCGTCGGCGCTGTAAGGAGAGGCCTCGTCGACGCACGCTGTAGCTGGGAAGGAGATTCGTTGGCGCTGGAAGTGGGAGAAATCGTCGGTGCTAGAAGCTTGTTGAAGGAGGAAGACGACGTCGACGCATGTTGAAGGAGGAAGACGACGTCGGCGGATTCAGGGGAGAGGAAGGAGGCACGGCTTCTACGAGGAGGTAGAGAAGGGAGCGTAAAAAATTGGGGTGCAGATAGCCAAATTAGGGGTGCAGTTAACAATTGCCTTAAAAAAGGAACATAGGACGCTTTGGAATTGGTGCAGTTAATCAGCCCTCGTCAGCGCCCGCGACCCCAAACCATCGCCTCTGCTTCCCGCCACCCGACCGCCTCTCTTTCCGGCCACCCGACGGCCTCTCTTGATCAGGTAAGCTTCTGTCTTATTCCTCATCTTCTTCTTCCTCCTCTTTTTTTCTCCTTTTTCCCGATCAGTTTTTTTCTGTAATATTATTTTTTGTTTTCTTTTTAATACTTTCAAGCGAGGCAGAATCTCAGAGTATCACTGGCCATTCTCTTCTCATATATTCTCGGTATTATGCTCGGCTCTCTAGCCCTACGAACCCTATCGAAGGTCGCATAAGCCCTAAACGGATTCTAAAAGACATTATACCCTAAACCTTTTTTACCGTACCCCCAAGGGGGGGTTCGGCCCTTGCCGCGCACGCCCACGGGGGGTGCGACCTTGGCCCCCCCCCCCCCCCCACATGGGTGGTGCAGCCTTGGCCGCACCCCTCTGTGTGTGTGTGGGGGGGGGGGGGGGGTCGGCCTTGGCCGCCTCCATGTGGTGCGACTTTGATCGCGCCCCAAGCGAGGTGCGGCTCGCACTCCCTCGTGGGGTGCGCACTATCTACACCCGCTTAGTGAGGTGTTGCTACGATCGTATCCGGCGACAACAGGGTTTGACCTTGTTGCTACCCGTGCGGGCGATGCCGCGTGGCGGGTTCTTACTCTCACCCATATTCCCTTTTTATGGAGTTAAACTTTGCTCCATTGTCTCCGCTTTCCCATGGAGGGGTTTTTGCTAGTCGCACTCCTTGGAGCTCCTTATAACTTTATGAGTACATATTAATAATGATTGTTCAACCAATGTGCTCATAGTTTAGACCATTCTTTCATCAGAGTACCTAAATGTAAGCAGCATTCAAAAAAGTTTGAATAGAACAGAACAAATTTAAAATGTCACATTTAGATCTCTAAAGATGTGTACCACAACATTTTGATATTCACGTTCATTACTTCTAATCCAATCCATCTGAGAAAAGACTGAGACCTCGTCGGCACTGGAAGGAGAGGCCTCGTCGACGCACGCCGTAGCTGGGAAGGAGATTCGTTGGCGCTGGAAGTGGGAGAAATCGTCGGTGCTAGAAGCTTGTTGAAGGAGGAACACGACGTCGGCGCATGTTGAAGGAGGAAGACGACGTCGGTGGATTCAGGGGAGAGGAAGGAGGCGCGGCTTCTACGAGGAGGTAGAGAAGGGAGCGTAAAAAATTGGGGTGCAGATAGCCAAATTAGGAGTGCCTAAAAAAAGGAACATAGGACGCTTTGGAATTGGTGCAGTTAATCAGCCCCCGTTAGCGCCCGCGACCCCAAACCCTCGCCTCTCCTTCCCGCCACCCCGGCCGCCTCTATTTCCGGCCACCCGGCGGCCTCTCTTGAACAGGTAAGCTTCTGTCTTATTCCTCATCTTCTTCTTCCTCCTCTTTTTTTCTCCTTTTTCCCGATCAGTTTTTTTCTGTAATATTTTTTTTTATTTTCTTTTGAATACTTTCAAGCGAGGCAGAATCTCGGAGTATCACTGGCCATTCTCTTCTCATATATTCTCAATATTATGCTCGGCTCTCCAGCCCTACGAACCCTATCGAAGGTCACTCATCCTTCATCAAACACACTCGTTCTTATTGGCAGAGGTAAGTGGCTCTGTAATGGCGAACTCCGATTTCGCTAGGCTCGGAAAGTTCCATCTCAAGAGGAAAAGGAACCCAATACTTTCTCACGAACTAACGCCACACTAAGAAGAAGAAGACCAAGACAAGGAGAGCACCAAACTCCGCCATACATGGAAGAACCTTGATCTTATTCTTGCACTACAAAGCAAAGAGCTTCGTCTTGAAAGGTTCGTTACGAAGCCTTCTCCTTCTGTTGAGAATAGTGCAACATAACCACATTTTATTGCTTGCTTGATTGATTTATTTTGAATTGTAAATCTGTATTATACAGGAAGCTCAAGGAAGCTTTCGATTTTGCAAGCTTGGAAGCTTTTGATAGTGCTGGGCACCTGCAGTCTGTTTCCTTCTCACGGGCACTGCGCTATGTTTGCGAATGGATGCAGTCCATTTTGATGTATGCAGAACGAAAAAGGAAAGATGAGGAGATTTTAAATCCTTGCCTGGATCTTAGATGCTGGGCCATTATCAAACTTTGCCTCCAAAAGTTCTCACCCGGAGCTTCTCCCAATTTATTCCGAGCTGTAACACCTGTTTTGAAGAAAGCGTTGCTCTTACTAGATAGTAATTCTACATTAGATGGAGTAGAATCTATCCCACTCTTTGAGAATGTATTTAAGTGTCTCTCCTTTCTTGTTTCCTCCAATTCAAGAGCTTCTTACAATGTGGGCGTGGATTTATGGATTACAGTTATTGCTAATGTTCTCAATATCATCAACAGAGTTTCTAGCAGGGAAGAACAGGGATCTTTGGTGGCTAAAACCCTTCTGGATCTTTCAGGACTTTTGCTAGAGCATTTTGCCACTTTCTTGAGATTCCACCCAAACCCGAAGAACATATTTTGTGTTTTTGTCGAGGGTCTACTCGAACAATTTTTGATTTGCTTGTTTTGTTGCAGTTGAGAACCAAAGAAGATTGTTTTGAACAATTTGCAAGCATGGTGAAGATTGTTGAGGATGTTATGTTGAATGGGCTGTTTCATCCTGCCCACATTTCTGGGTTTTCGAGCTCAATAACTGCGGGGCAGGAGGGAGGATCAAGTGGAGTTTATGAGAGTTATCACAGGCACTTATTCAGGAAACTAGAAAAAGTTATCCGAGAGAAGAAGGTAACAGCACTGGGTGGGTTCAGATGCCTTCTCCGTTTCTTTTCAAGAAGAGCTAAGGGCCAACAAGGATCTTCTCTATCATTTAGAGGGCACCTTGTTTTGAAAAAAGGCAATGAGGTCACCGGAGATGCTCAGGAGGCACGCATTCCTCTATTTGACAAATTATTTATATATGTATATTTATATATATATTTATAAGTATATATATAGTATAAATATATAAGTAATATATATTTATAAGTATATATATATATAATATATATATTTATAAGTATATATATAAGTATTTATAAGTATATATAAATATATATATATTTATAAGTATATATATACTTATAAATAGATATATATATATACATATATATAAGTATATACTATATTTATAAGTATATATATACTTATAAATATATATATATATATACGTATAAATATATATATATAAATATATTTTTATAAGTATATATATATATATTTATATAAATATATATAAGTATATATATACTTATAAATATATATATATATACTAGCATCTTCGAACGTGCTTCGCCCGTTCTCGATGCGTCGTTGCGGGCTTCGCCCACAACCAAGCGGGCTTCGCCCGTTCTCGATGCGGCGCTGCAGGCTTCGGCCGCATTTAGGAGGGCTTCGCCCGATCCCCGGCAATTATGGGCTTAACCCGCCCCCTCGGCGGGCTTCGCCCGTCCCTTGGATGTTTTGGGATTCCAACATAAAACTACTCACTTTATACATGCTTGTTGGAATGTAAGCTTTTTTTAGGGCCATATGTACCTTGAAATTGAACCAAATTATAATATAAAATAAAAGGAAAGAGAAACAAAACTATACATTGTGAAGGCATCTAAAGTAATAGAAGATGTGTTTAGTGGAGGACTCATTACCTTTCATTTGGGGATACTGAAATAATTTAACATTTGATACACATATGATCAATAATTTATATACAAAAAAGTGTGACGTCAATTAACATATGATCAATTAACATATATCTCTCACATTGACAAAAGAAGACTAAGCAGTTGAGATATTAAACCATGTAGAGCAACCTTATGGTCTTCTCAAGAACACTGACTTCATAGTTTTTTGATAGAATCCAAGGAGTTTGAAACACATCTGACATGGAATAAAAATTATCATATAAGATCCATCATAATAAAGATACAAAATATGAAAATTTGGAACCCTAAAGTTCAACAAGTTCAATAAGAGTGATCCTATAATACGTTGGCTTAATAGAGGCGATATCTTACATCCTAGGAATCCTGGAATGAAACCTAGGTGAATGGTTGAGAGTTGATGCGGTGGACTGGAATCTCTAAATGGAGGAGGAAATTTGTCAGGTGAAGCGACGACAGCTTCTACTGAGGCCGACAACGACTTCTGGCGAGGGAGGTAAATGATTCATGCGAGGTCGACTACAGATGTAGGCTTCTGGTTTGGGAGACTTCGGTTTATAGCGAAGGCGACAATGGAGGCTTATGGCGAGAGCGTCGATGGCGGGTTCTGGCGAGAGCGTCGATAGCGGGTTTTGGCGAGAGCGTCGATGGCGGGTTCTGGCGAGAGCGTCGATGGTGGGTTCTGGAGAGAGCGTCGTTGGCGAGTTCTGGCGAGGACAATCATGGGGCTTCTGGTGAGGGTGATGATGGCGGTTTCTGGCAAGGGCGCCGGTGTCAGCTTTTGGCGAGGGCAACAATGGCAGTTTGGTTTTGGCAAGAGCGAGGTCGGGATGACCCTATCGAAAGAGGCAGATATGGTACAACGTGATTTCTTTTCATCGGGGGCTTAGGGGAATGAGGAAGAGGCGCGGGATTAATATTACGGCCGGATTGAAATTGAGTCGGAATTTAAGAGTTCGGAATTAAAGACAGTGAAAATCAACGATCGAGATTAAAAGCACTGTAAGAGCGGCAAGATAGGTATATTGTCTTATATAATAAAGATATATATATACACATATATATATATAAAGTATATATATGTATATAAGTATAATATATATATATATATATATATTTGTAAGTATATATATATATTTATATATATATACTTATATATATATTTATATAAATATATATATATACTTATAAATATATATATATATAATATATATATATATATATTTATATACTTATAAATATATATATAAATATCTATACAACTTTATAAAGAAATATGGTGGCAATGAAATTATGTTAAGTATATGAGACCTACTTTTAATCTGGGCCGTTGAAGTAAAGCATCAGACCGTCCAATTTAACTTCCCGCTACAAATTTCCTCTGCCACTTTTGCTTTAATTTGAATCCCCTGCCTCCGCTTTATTTCAAATCCCCTACCTCATCTTTATTTTCTCTCCCGCACGGCATCTTCTCCTTGCGCTTCGTTCTCCTCGCCGCGCCATTTCGACGGTCCCTTTTAGGGCAACATCCCACAACCCAACGATAAGGACTCCAGTCGCAGCGTCCTCCGTCACCGGCGACTTCAAGCTTCACCTCCGATTCTCAAACCACGACCAGGCACCTGCTCGATCTTCCACTGCAAGCAAAGTTCCCGCGATATATATCGCCGCTGCATCCCTCTCGCGCCCTCCTTCCTCGCGACATTCATCCTCACGACGTCGTCGTAGGACAGCAGAACTGCCTCTCTCTTCCCATAGGTTAGTTCAAAGCCATAACTGCCTCTCTCTTCCCATTACATCTTCCTCGGTCCATTTTTTGCACTTAAGGTGTTTGTTGTTAACTTCACAGATTCTTCTAACCATGTCCAAGTTCTCATTCCCTCATCTTTTCCAGACACTTTGGAGAAGAACGGAAATATGCTCTGCTCTAGGGTTTCTCTTACTTTAGGAGCAAAACTCTCTGCCAACTCAAACATCACCAGGTTTTGATTTTTTCCTGCTATCAACTTTCTTGCAAAATTACATCAGTTTCTCGGGAGGAAACCCATTTGGGTTTTTTAATTTCTTCAAGGAGGTGTCTACAGGACAAGGTTTTCCTTTATTCCTAAAGACAAGAACTGATTGTAAGGGCGATTTATGTTTTTTATTGCTCCAGATTAAATCAATAAGGCCTGTAAAAATTAATTCACAGACAGTCTGCAGTAAAGTGCAGTTTTTATAAAAAGAGCTAAGGTTAGTGCTTTCATACATCCATGGCTATTTAAATAATTTCATATCATTTATTTAATTTACTCAACTAACCACATGTTTGAACTAAATTATAATTGTATATACAGTGCTTCCCCTCAATCGATCCACTCCTACCTTCTTGATTGATGGTTCACCGCTTGCTTAATAAATGATAGTTCAAGAGTACTCTCACATTTTTCTTCTGCAAAACATTGCGAATATCTTGATGTTATGTTGTTACATCTATTTGTGATTGATTATCTATGAATTTTTAAGCATATGGTGGGCAATTGGACATTGTGTAATGTAATGATTTGTTTTTCTTTCGGGGAGTGCCGTTGTAATCCTTAAATCTATTTACTCAATAATGGCATTAGGTGAAAACAATGGTTAGATATATTTGTGATTTACGCCAAGTAGTTATAACACAAATGAGAGAAGTAGAATTTCATAGTGAAGCAATCTTTTATCCTCCACAAAAAAATAACATTCGTATTGCACTGAAAATACTTGATTTGGAATTTTGCTAGAGATGTAATTATTTCTCTTTTCTGAGTCTGTTGGCTTACATTTTATTGGTTTCACATTTGGATGTTTCTGGTAGCCTGGGAATAGGGAAAAGTCAGAGCCGGAATGAATTGCAATCGTAAGTGTCAATATTAAAGAGTGATAAAGGCTTAGATTAATCCTTTGCGATATGTTACATTTTTGCCCAATTGAATAACCTCATTTTGGAACCCCGGATGCCCCGAAACATCCTTTTATGCAAAAGTCCAACCACGGGAGGTCGCCACCCGATCTATATTGCTTTGTTGTTTTTTATTTTTTCATTCTCTTCATATCCCCTATATCTATTTTTGCTTCCCCCGCCATCTTCATCTGCCAACGAAATCTTCTTGCTGATTGAGTTTTTTGTTCATGCTAGGAGAAACTCATTGGAGAAGAAACGGTTGATTACAGATCTCAACTACGAAACGACCTTCAATTTGAAGATGGATCTTGATAAGCAAATCCGTATCATCTTTGGCTTCATAGCCTCTCAGTGTCTTATAATTTAAGCATAACTACTGATTACTGAAGAGGGAAATGAAATTTTGTTTATGACTCTAAGGATAAGTGGGTTGTGATTCTAAGGAAGAATGTGTTTATATTAAAAGCTTTAGTGAAAGTTCTTACACAGTACATAATGTTTTAAAATATTTCACCACTTTTTTAATTCAGGTTCATATTTATAGTGATAAATTTCTATTATAAGCAATCAAATGAGCCAATTGAACGATTTTTTCCTTCTCATATTTCAGTTAGGGGAATTT
>JAWHQI010000998.1:75000-142844 GCA_033032865.1 Dactylorhiza incarnata | reverse complement strand
GGAAGATTAGGCAAAGATGATCCCGACACTACATTGATCGGGTGCTGGATGTCCCATAGTGGGGGTAGCTCATCGGAGCTTGTCTGGCATAATATCATTGACTCGTCTAGGAGGCGTCGAACATCGGGGCGAGGGGACTCTACGTTCATAATGTTATCTGTGGTCTGTGAGGAAGCAACTACATAAATGATGTTCGTATCGTGGCTCTCTAGAGTGAACTCACTACGCCATAGGATATGGATGGGCCTCGGGTCACCTACAATAACTGAAGGCACGACCTTACCCTTAGAGGAATCCTTGGCTTGGGTCGGGGACAATGTGATCTTGCGGCTCTTATCGAAGAATACACATGCGTGGACCATCCGTAACAATTCACACCCCAATCATATAGCCAGGGTATGTCTAATAGTGCATCTGCTACGTCCATGGAAATGACGTCACATCATACTTTGTCCTTGAAGGAAGTTAGTCGAATGGGTACCAGCACCTCTGAGTGACCTGGATTGTCATCTTATCTACCCAGACGACTCGGTATGGGTGTGAATGGGTTTCTGCTTAAATTTTAATTCGTTTGAGCCACTTTGGGGCTATAATATTTACGCAACTGCCACTATCGATGGCGAGTTTGCAAGCTCCGCTTGCGCTCGGGAAGTATAGAGATAATGGTCCACCTCCAACCCTTATCAATGTGGGGGGTATGTAGTAGTGGGGGGTATGTAGTAGGCGGCGGATAATGCCCATCTCAAGTGCACGATCAACTTCTTCTCAACTTCTTCTATGGTCACAACAATCTCTTCTTCGAGCGGCTCTATAGAATCCGTACTAGGATTTGGGTACTCAATAAGTAGATTATGTGTAGGGCATTGCGCCACCACATGGCCTCTACCCTGACATCAATAGCACTGGATTCCTTCGGGCTTTTGGGGCCCAGTGGAAGTGGATGTGCCTTTTGTGTCTACGGGAGCACTAGTATGCATGGATGGACTGGGTCCCTGCTCGGGAGGCCTCCTAGTACGGAAATATCAGGTTGTGGATTAGGTCGCCTAAGACCTGAAGTACGTAAATATTGTTTGTATTCTAATGCGAGATGAAAGATCTGCTCGACTGACTCCAGGTAATGGGGAATGAGTTCCCTACGAATGTTCACCCGTAACCCAACCCAAAATCGGGAGGCTGTCACAATGTGCTCCTCAAAAATATCGCTCCTAACAATAAGCTCATCAAAGCGAGTCATATACTCTGCTACAGAAAGGGTCCGTTGTCGTAGGCTTGGAGCTGATCTAGAGGCTGACTCCAATATGAAGCGGGGAGATACTTTTCTTTGAGTTTTGTCTTCATTTATCACATCGAGTGCTGGGATAATAATTCATTCTATCTAAGGAGCGCTCAAAATTCGTTCAATATATCTTAGCTTGCCCATACAATTTCATCTTGGCAAACCACACTCATCTTTCACCAGACGTCTCGTACAAGTCAAAATTGTTGTACATGTCCAAAAGCCAATCACTAAAAGTCTTGGGATCTAACTGTCCATCGTAGGATGGGGCATCGACACGAGTACTACGCGTAATGTCATCCTCACCTACATTGCCTCTCTGGGACTCATGATAATCCATATAATCATCATTTCTACCTTGGTCGAATCGTGTGTGGGGAACAGGACGATCTGTATGAAAAGGATATCGGGGTTGAGGTCGTTCTTCTTTAGGAAGGTGGTGTCGACCAACAGTGGGATCTCTATAATATTCATAAGCTAGATCTGGGCCCCATTGGAAGGGTGGAGAAGTCTGGGCAATAGGATTGATGAACATAGAGTCTGGAAGTCCCTCAATATCACAATGACCCTCACGGTGGGTAGTTTGTGGCCTAATGGTTTCTCGTGGACGAGGGTTACTAAAATTAATGGTGTTAAAACTGGCGGTTGCTTGGTTATCTGAAGGAAGAGACTCTGTCATGGTATGCTTAAACACCTTGCCGCTATGAAGCATGCAAATGGCTCTAACCTGGCTCTAATATCAAAACTGATGTAGAGTAAGGTCCTGTTGAGGCTATGGTTGGTTTCTAAATGCAGACTCAAATCAAACTATTTAACTTGCAATAATAATAAAAATTTATAACCAACATACAAGATAGACTGAAGTAGTTAAAGCCTACAAGCAAGGAGCAAGTGAATTTGTGTAAGTGTAAGAAAGCTCGAAATCAAATAACCAAGTAAATGAGAACGTACAATATTTCAAAACTCGAAAACAAAGATTGTAAATGAATATTCCTCGTGTAGAGAACTAAAACAAGATTCAACGCAAAATAAATGACTTCCAATCTAAAAAACTTGCACAATTCGGAAGTAGGGGCTAGATGACTATCCGAAGGACTTTAGGAAGCCGGAAATGTGGCTCGGGATTGGATCTAGGCCTCCAGTGGTAGTTCAAATGGTTGGACAACACAATATAAAGCTGGATTTGAACTCCCTGGTGGCTAGAAGAGGGCGGTTGTTGCTACTGGTATGCATGGAGGTTGGTTGAGGACTGGTGGGGGGGCAAAGGACTGCACAAAATTGATGGCGTTGTGCTAGGAGAGAAACTGTCAAACTGGCAGGCGACTGTAGCTCCTGACAGCAGCTGGGTGGAATCCAGTTTGGAGTCTTGCGGCCCAAGCGGAGAAGAGGAATAGGGAATAATATAGGGAACGCTGGAGGAACTCTGTTGGAGATCGGAGAGGGTTGTGGAGCGGGAAATGGCTGGCTGGGAAGTATTCCAATAACATACGCGGCTTGGAACTTCCTGTCCAGGGGTCGAATGAATGGAAAGGAACCTATGGAAGTGTGGGAAGATGTGGTCGGTTTGTAAGGTGGGTCAGTGGGGAAGTGGAGAATCGAGGGTGTGGAGAGAATTTAGGAGTAGTGGTCCTAAATTTAAGGGAATTGGAATAATGGGATATTGGGGGTAATGAGGAGGTGGTATGGTAGTTATGTTGGTGGGGGTTGGCCGGAGGGGATCATCGGAGGTGGTGGCCAGAGGTGGTTTCTGACAGGCTTGAGGAGTGGTGGTGGCTTGCCAGAGGTGGTTGGAGGAGGTTTCCAGTAATCGTCGAAAAACCGAAAGTGGAGAGAAAATTAGACGGAGGGTGGTGAACTTTAAGGAGGAGATGGTGGAGGATTGATGGTGATGGCCATAAGTGGGGATTAAGTGGAAGAGGGCTGGTCGTTTTATGGTGGAGGAGAGAGCGGGGTAGGCCGGCCAAAGAGACAGGGCTGAGAGGGTGGACGACTGGTTTTCGGGAAGGGGCTCACGACTAGGAGGGGGGGAGTAGTGTTCAAGCTTCGCATTTGGATATCCGGCTTCAGCACCGGGTGATCAAAGGGAGGCTTATTTTCTCTAACTTTCAATATCTATCCATGGAGCCCTCTACCCTTATTTATAGACTGGAGAGGGACAACGAATAGTCATGATTCTTCGTTCGTTGTAACCCACAAAACAAAAACAAAAACAAATAAATGAAAATGAAAAATACAAAGAACAAAAAATGTTTTGATCAGCGATTCGCTCATGATGAGGGATGTCGATCATCACTGATCCTGTGGTCGGCGCAAGTAGACACTAACGGGCCGTGTGGCATGATCCCCAACATACACTACATAAAATTAACTATAGAACTTGATGGGATCGACGAGAAATTGGAGCACAAGATTCGAAGCATGTTCGGGGTCGATTGGTCACATGCCATATTTACCATCGCCGATGGATGATCTGAGTCCGCCATCGCGTTCAGAGCAACGTTTCAATATTTTCCATGTATTTGTTTTATTTTTTAATGTTTTATTTAATGAGATCGGACAACCATCATATACGGTCAATCATAGTCGTCCAAGATGGTTGCTATCAGCATATTTCATTAGAAGTAGGGAGGAGGGGCAGATTGGGCGGCAATTACAAATTTTAGAGACATTCTTGCCTAGAATCCGACGATGTCTCGTGGTGCCGACTCCATGAA
The DNA here is from genome assembly GCA_033032865.1 of Dactylorhiza incarnata. Lineage (NCBI taxonomy): Eukaryota > Viridiplantae > Streptophyta > Magnoliopsida > Asparagales > Orchidaceae > Dactylorhiza > Dactylorhiza incarnata. The sequence continues at coordinate 138,854 of JAWHQI010000998.1, read as the reverse complement.
ACTCTAAGGTGACAACTCATAAGGGGATTGTATCTTTGTTTTCTTGCATTCTCATTGTTAGTTGTCTCACTCCCCTCATCCTGCAGCACCAGTCAAGCAACCTCCACACAGCCGGCCCACCAAATCACCTCCATTCAACTGCCTCTCCATCGATCTCTGCATTCCATAGCCCTCGCACCCTTCCTCTTGCATAGATTTGATCGCATATATTCTTATGGATGCTTTTTTTATTAGCGCATTTATTCTTTTACACTAATCGTGACTAGCACGACCTTTATCGCTTGCGCATATTAGCTTTTAGCCCTCTATCGAAGGAAATTCTAGCTTGCCTTTTTACTAAAATCATTCGAGTACTACTTGGGTTGTTATGTGTTTAATTTGTATGCATTAATTACGTTGTCGGATCACTCTTTGCCAGCATCCGTCATCTTTGGGTAAGATAGGAATTATTTCATCGACATTGCACCTAAAGTTGTATCTGTTTAGATACCACTTACACATCCTCTACCCTGCATCAAATTTGGTACTATACCCCAGGTTTTGGCCCATGTTTTTGCTTTGTAGTGATATGGTATTTAGATGACTCATGTTTAGTTTGGTCTTCATTTGTGATACACAGTAGTAGAATCTATATGTTATCCATGGCTAGTCATCAAGCTTGCAGATGTCGGATGTCGGACTCATGTCGGTTTGAGTTTTTTATGTCGGATGTCGGATTGCGGGGATATATCGGGGACATTTCAAAATGTCGGATTGTAATATTATATGTATATATATTATATAACATAATATTTTTTTAATTAGATGATAATTATTTTATTTAATGAAGTATACACTAAAATTCATATTAGAAAATGAAACTACTAACAAGTGTTTAATCAATTTGTAATAAATAAGAAATGTTGCATACTTTCAAAATGTCGAAGTGTAACCAAAGGAGAGTTGCGAAGAAGACGAGAGCCAGAAGCGGAGATTAGGGCAAGCGAAGAAGATGAGAGCCCAGAGCGTCGTGAGGAGGACGCGAGGGAGATGAGGAGTCGTCGTGAGGGGCAAACATAGTATAACTATATAAGTATATAATAAAAACTGATTTAATTATAAAATTTAATAAAATAACTTATTAATTTCTACTGGCCGCCATAACCCGCCATAACCCGCCATAACCCGGCATAACCCGCCATAACGGGCCGACATGTCCGACATGTCGGCCGCCATACTGGAAAACGCCATTTTTCTCATTTGTGTCGCTAACGTTGCGATTTCCCCTCAAAAATGACATGTCGGCCGACATGTCGGACATGTCGGCCGACATCTACAAGCTTGCTAGTCATAGTGATCGTTCTACGCGATTTAATGATAATAGGGACGAGTATTGTTTAGGCCGTCGTCGTTATGCTCCTTCATTTTAGGATCAGGAGCCCATTATACTCCACCTCATAAAGCACCTCTTGAGAGATCTTCATACTATCGTGATGATCATCTTCCTTCTCAGCCCTCCATTCATAGAGATCGTTGTGACCCTCTGTCGCGGTTCGATTACTACTATGACAATTATCATAGACCTCATAGAGAGTATTTTTACAAGGATAACATCACGCATAGATGCGCCATTGTTTTACGGTAAACTAAACCCAAAGGGATTTAGGGGTTTATGGATTGGATCTTAGACATTGATTATTAGTTTGATTGTTGTGAGATATTTGAAGAGCATCGAGTTAAACTAGCTAAGACGAAGCTTCATGCTCGAGCTAATGATTATTGGATTGGCTTGGACCATAGGATAGAGCGTGAAGTTCTTCAACACATATCCCAATGAGCAGACATGAAACTATAGTTAAAGAAGAAATATATTTATGCATCCTATAGATGCCAGGGCCGTTGATATAGAGTTATCTCACTCCAGTGAGGTTCATTGTCTGGTGAGTGATCTGTCACTTGACCATGGGATTGAGCCTGAAGCAGATCATATGGAACTGACATAGAGCGATCATGAGCGACCTAGCGAGCCCGGAGTAATGGGATGCCCTCTCCTTAACCATAGACCCTTCCCTCGGCATGCTGCATATAAGCCCTGCCTTGAATATAAGTTCTTTCCACTTCCCCTGTCATTGTCATGAGTCTCATTATGACCGAAACTTGGGAGACTAGTGTTGGCCTCGTAATGGCTGCCTCACCTATTTATGAGGACACTACCTCTGTTAATGATACTCATCTGGAGGAATGGGATGCCCTCTCCTTAACCATAGACCGTTCCCTCGGCACTATGCATATAAACCAAGCTTTGAGTATAAGTTCTTTCCACTCTTACCCCGTCATTGTCCTGAATCTCATTACGACCGAAGGTTGGGAGACTAGTGTTGGCCTCGTGGTGGCTGCCTCACCTATTTATGAGGACACTACCACTGTCAATGATACTCATCTGAACGATCATCTCGCCATTGATCAATTCTTTGATGAACCTCCTGATGAGCCATTGCTTACTTGTGAAGATGAGATTCAGGTGAGCAACGCGTTAATGAGTAATGGATCACTAACGTATCTTCAAATTGTATCCCCACTTATGCCAACGTAAGATGCATCGCCCACGACCTCAAATGCCCAACTGAAATCAGGGAGTCTCAAAACATGGGCGGTCGTCAATTTCTCTTTAATCTCCTCAAATGCCTGAGTGGCTGCTGCAGTCCCTTGAAAATCATCCTTGCGGAGGCAACTCGTGAAAGGGGTCATAATCGTGTTAAACCCCTTGACAAACCTCCTATAAAAGGTAGCAACTCCATGAAAGTTATGGGACTCATGAATATTCTAGGGTATATGTCACTCGTGAATGGATTTGACTTTTTCAGAGTCAACAGATACTCTAGTGGTGGAGACAATAAATCCTAAGAAGTTGACCGACTCAGCCAGGAATGAACACTCCTTCAAATTCACAAATAATTTCTCCTTGTGGAGGATATCAAACAAGAGTCTCAAGTGATTAAGATGGTCAGTGTGAGTCCGACAGTAGATCAGAATGTCGTCAAAATATACAACTAAAAACTTGTCCATGTAAGGCCACTACACCTGCGCCCTTACTCTCATAAAGTTATTAGGGGAATTTGATAGCCAAAATGGCATGACTAACGACTTATACAGACCCTCCTTGATCTTAAAGTTGGTCTTCCACTCGTCCCCCTCCCAAACTCAGATATTGGGGTACCCACTACGAAGGTCGATCTTCGAGAAGAAATGGGCATTTGTCATCGTGTCTAATAAGTCGTAGAGCCAAGAGATAGGTGTTGGAACCAGGAAATCGGTTCACAAGAGTTCGGACCTAAGGGGTAGCCCGAGGTTACTTATCTTGCAGTCTAACACCACAGATATGATGGCAAGAAGAGAGAGAAACTGGATTTCCTATAAACAAGACTCGCGTGTTGTAACAAAGAGGTCCTGCCGCATACCCGAAAGTTTATAGGAACTTCCCCTCCCAAAGCCAAGAGTTGAGCAAGGCACAAGGAATGCACAGACGTTGTAAAAGAGAAGGTTTGGGGAGGGAGGTCAACGTGCTTTTCTTGGTACCCTGGGATCCTATTTATAAACAATTTAGACGGGGGGTGGCCTACGAATAGCCGTCCCCGCAAAATATCAAATTGGTTTAGTACGCTGAAGGACCTCGGCGAGACAAATGGGATACTAGGAAGGACCTCGCCAGTCCGGGCCCGGTCCTATGAGCTCTTTGACAAACTGTGACAGACCTCGTCTGCGGGCGAGGTCAAGAGGGATCTCGCCCCCCAGACTTTGCTTTATGATCTTCTTTATTGTGGCTATTCTAAACCTCCTCTGAGCTCATTGGTCGACTGTTTCCTGATGTGGGACTATGACTAGACTGGGCTTACCCTCGACGAATATGGGTTGTACACAATCACCGCTCTTTGAAACCCTTATTCGGCGAGCTACAACGTTTGGGCACACTTAGTGAGTAACATATCGCGAGGCTTCTGCTTCTTATAAATAGGGGAAGGGGTCCCTCCGTAGATGCGTTCTTGACTGCTGGTTAGCGAGATGGCAACCGCCTCGTCAAAAGTAGTTGTGAAGTCTGCCCTTCTGATAGGCGCCCTTAAGCGACGCCCTCCTGGACATTCTAAGCGTCGCGAGGGAGGCGGGAAAAGGGTCTCCAAGAAAAGAAGAACTTCCCTTCCGTCAGCAGAGAAGAAGATTTTGGACGAGGGGGCCCTCGGAGGGATGTGACCCGAACTTTTCGGAGACGATTAGCGAGGTAACCAAAGATAATGTTTTTGATTTCCAAAGGATCTTATTTATCGTCCTTACCGACGTCACCGTTCCTTTTAGGCTTTAGACCTATCTGGCTTTGGATCCTTCGGTGACGTCACCACAGATGACCACAACATATCTGCCCCGCTAGGTAGGGACTCTGTGCCGACTCCACCTAGCAACTCTGGGGCTCCAATTAAAGTTGAGCTCGCCTCGCCAGGTCGGCTCGCCTTATTTCTGCCAGTATTTGATCGCAATCCGCATTGTACGTTAATGTTTTAATTTCATGAAGCTCTGGGTTCCGGCGAGACGACTATGGTTCCTTCCTATGGAGGGGCTACCCTCGCCGAGACGAACGCCCCTCCGCCTTCTGGCGAGTCTCTGGCGGAACATGACCTATCGCCAAGGGAGGCACAAGAGGAGATTTCGCTCTCGATGGGATCTTTTCCCCAGCTCTTCTTCGCTCAGCGCCTCCCTTGGCACGCCATCTGTGTCGATGGCGACCTCATCGGATGATCGGTCGGCCAGGGAGGTTCCTCCTTGATGCATCTGTTGACGCATCCATTTGAGTTATTTCGTCATTTTGCCATTTTGTTTTGTTTCATGGTCATTTTTGTTTAACTTTATTTTTGTGTCAGTGTTATTTTCTTATGTCGTCATTGTCAGTTTTCAGTTTCAGTGTGTTGGTTGACCGACCAGCATGACCTTGAATAAAAGGTTCGGTAACGTAGAGTGGTAAGCAAGCACGCACGACATTGATCTTTTATTATTGCATGAGTTATTTCCGAATATATATTAAAACGTATTAAAAATTAAATTCAGAATTATGTTATTTGGGGAGTTTTCAAATCTGTTACTTTTCCGGAATCGATTCTTTGGGAAGTTTCTCATACCTCTTGATTTCCTTGACGTTTTGGAATCCTAAAAGCCTTTTATTTTCCCCCATCAAATACAATAAATGCTTGCTATTTTCTGGCCCTATTAACCCCCCCCCCCCCCTCCATTTCCCATACAGTTAGCATGGAAAAGAATCGAACGAGACCTTTAGTCTTCATTCGGTTCTGTCCAGGGCACGTCCTCTCTTCCCGAATCCCCTCTCCGGTTTTCTCGTACAACATCGGCGAGCTTCCTCCTTGACAGAGCGACGTTCGGCGAGCTTCTAAATTGCAGCACCGGCGGACTAAGGGCTTCGAGGTTCTGCTGGTTTCTTCCCGCCCGTCTTCAGGCCGCAAAAGTTTCGACTACCATCGACGCATCTCCCTGGAAGTTGGACGTCCACCGGCTATTTCTTCCCAGCTTCCCTTGGCGACGGTGACGTGCTCACTGGTGGCATTGGCGAAATCTAAGCCATGCTCTGCTCCTCCATCTCCGAGCCTTCTCCTATCGATTATGTTTCCCGTCCCTACCAGTCTACCACTACGTACTCCCAATCTCTCTGCTCGCTGCCCTTGTCAGATTTCCATCCCTCCCGTTGAACCCCTTCACCCCGAGCCACCATCAACTTCCCCGACAGGTATACAACTCGCTCCCCTCTGTTAACTTTAAGCTCATGCAATTACATTTACGTGATCAATATCGTTATTTTTCTTTGGAGCTATTTGTTTTGCAAACCGCTTGTGGCACGTTACAAATCCCGCCTAGTTTCCACCGCTACTTATTTAATCGAGTCTTTTTAGGCTTAGATTTATTTAACAAGGTCCCCACTCTCTCGAGATTAAGCGCGGCTAACTAATAGAATGGTTTGAAAATTTATCTCCAGCGTTCGTTTTTTCAAAAGAAACACAAAGTCGAGTTCTCGAATTACATCACTCCTGCTGTGGTGACATTTTCGCCACCTCCGCCCGGTCGCTCATATACAAGTGTTTCTCAGGTCGCTGCTCCCATGCCCTCACAGGTTCCTCTGCGACCTTCCGAAGCGATGACAACTATCGGCGGAACCCTCGAAAGTCACCTTCCTGAGGGCAAGACCCCATGGTCCCGACTGCTGACCTTGGAACGGTGAGACCTGATGGCCAAGAGTGGTGGCAGCAGGGGATGGAGAAGAGGAATGACGTCTCGAGAACGAAGAATCGCAGAGGCTCTCCCTCAACTTCGTCGAAGAACTTTGTTATCTTGCATCAACTCGGCAGGAGGAGATCAAGCGAAGGATGGTCAGACAGTTTGATAAGCACATTCGAATCAAGTAGTTCCAGGTGGGAGATCTCGTGTTGAAGAAAGTGGACGTGAAAGGTTGAACCGGCGCCATCGGCAAGCTCAACCGGGGGGCTGTCGGTGGTTCTCGTGGATGGTAGCGGGCTGTTTTTCCTGGGAGGGAAAACTGAGGGGTTTTCGGTGAAGGTGAGGGGGAGATTGTTACGCCCCCGCTGCGCTTTACGGGGCGTCGTTACGTACGGAGGAGCAAAGGCGCGCTAAACAACGGGGCTGAACCTTCCGGTTCAGCCCCCACGCAGTGAACCGGCCGGCCGAGGGCTGAACCAGGCGGGTTCAGCCCTCTTTGGAGGGGCCGGCCGGCCCCCTCCTTGCCCGGGTATTTATATACCCGGGCAGCCCCCCTTTTGGGGTTATGCAAGAGTTATTTGGTTAGTTCTTCTCCCTCTTTTAACCTAATTTTCCCTCTCTTCCTCTAGATCTCTTCTCTCTTAGTCTCTCTAGTAGTTTTGCCCTAACATTTGGTATCAGAGGCGTTCATCTATCTGGCATGGTGACCACTCGCAATCAAGAAGAGTCCTCACGGATTGAAGCCCTAGAGGAGAACGTGGTTGACCTCACCGACTCTATGGCGGCCATGGAAGGACGGATCGACGCTCGTATGGAAGAGTTTAAGGCCTTGTTGAAAGGGAAGGTCACAGCAAGCGAAGACTCGGCTGGATCGGGGGCCGACGGGGCGCTGCGGACGTGCGACTAGCGGAAGGAGTCGGCGGCCTCCGGTTGTCGGAGGAGGAGCGGTTGCGGGGCTACGGGGGTCCGCCAGTCTCGGCGGCATACGGGCAAGGCCCCGCAGTGGCGGCGTGCGGGCAGGGCTCGGCAGCGGGCTACGCGGGTCCAGCGGGGCTGTTTCCGCCTGGATCTGCTATTGGGGGCGTTGGCGAGGCCGGTTTTGGACGGGGGCAGTACCATCGGGGTTGGGAGGACTTGGAAGGTGGCCGGCGGCCACCGGAGCCTGCGGGACAGCAAAGGGGAGGGCTTCTCCCTCCTCCTCGTGGGTTCGGGCCTCCAGGGGTGGGCGGTTTTGGCCAAGGATGGGGCGGCCAGCCGCAACCCCCTCCTTGGGGAGCGGGTCAACATCAAGGCTACGGCGGATTCGAGCAAGGTGAGCCTGCAAGACGAGAAGGAGGTCATGGGGTACAACGCTTGACTCCCGGATTAACTCGCATGTACTTTCCGGATTTCGAGGGCGGCGACGCATTGGAATGGATTCAAAAGGCTGAACTTTTTTTCCAGTACCAGGAGGTGTCTGAAGGTCAGTGGGTGCGGCTAGCGTCCTTCCACTTGAAGGAGGACGCTTTCCAGTGGACGCAGTGGTTCCTACGGGGACGGGAGTACGTGCCATGGGGCGAATTTGTGGATGGATTTACGGCCAGATTTGGTCCACTAGAGTACGAGAACTTTGAGGCCCTCCTTCAGAAGCTTCGTCAGAAAGGCTCAGTGCTGGAGTACCGCACTGAGTTTGAAAAGTTAGCAAATCGGGTTCAGTGGCCGGAGCGGACACTCTACAGTTGTTTCATATCTGGCCTCAAGGAGCACATTCGTGACGAGGTACAGGCACTCATGCCTCGGTCATTGAACCACGCCATTACTTTGGCGCGCATCCAGGAGGACCGGTTCAACAGGCAGCGAGCACGCATCACGAGTAGACCGCCTTCGGCCCCTACCACAGCAGCACGAAGGGAGCAGCCCACGGGTAACAAACCGACGGTGACTCGGTTATCGTGGAGTGAGTTGGCCGCTCGGAAGGAGAAGGGGTTGTGCTTTAATTGCGACGAGAAGTTTGTACCTGGCCATAAATGCCAGAAGATACAGGTCTTCATGTTGCATCAGGATGTGGACGACGAGCTGGCTCCAGATGAGGAGTTGGAGGTGGACTTGGACGAGACAGAGTTCGGAGTTTTTCTTCATGCTCTTGAGGGTTGCCCCCCCCCCCCCGCTTACTATGCGGCTGGCGGGCCGGATCGCCCAAGAGAAGGTTACTATTCTGGTGGACAGTGGGAGCACCCCACAACTTCATACATCCCGACGTGGCACGGCGAGTTGGGCACGTGGTTGACAAGGGGGTTGCCTTTCATGTTATGGTGGCGGATGGCAGCAAGCTGCGATGCGAAGGCGTGCTGAAGGGAGTGGAGCTGCGGCTACACGGCTATGTAGGACGGACTGACGTCTACCTGTTGTCAATTCGGGGCTCAGACATGGTGCTGGGAGTTCAGTGGTTGCGCCAGTTGCAGCGGGTGACTTTCGACTGGGAGCACATGACGATGGAGTTTGTGCATGGGGACAGGCAGTTTTGCTTGCAGGGTCTCATGTCATCTCCTATTAAGGAGGTTTCTCTTCGCAGCATGCAGCGGTTGAGCGGGGATGGACAGATGATGGTCGTCCTTCGGGAGGTCCCGACCGGCGACCCCACGCTTTCGGAGGTACCGGTTCAGTTACAATTACTTCTGACCGATTATGCTGATGTTTTTCAGGAACCACGCACTCTGCCTCCGCCGAGGTTCCGCGATCACCGTATTCCGCTCAAGGCGGGTGCTGAGCCTACGAATGTTCGTCCATACCGCTACCCACACGTCCAGAAGGCGGAGATCGAGCGCAGTGTCCGCGAGATGCTGGAGGCCGGCATCATTCGGCCAAGTACGAGTTCCTTCTCGGCTCCCATTATTCTGGTCAAGAAGAAGGACGGGTCCTGGCGATTCTGTGTGGACTACCGTGCCTTGAACGACGTTACGGTCAAGGATAACTTCCCGATTCCCCATATCGAAGAGCTGCTGGATGAGTTGCATGGGGCCCAGCGGTTCACCAAGCTGGATCTTCGCTCCGGCTATTACCAGATCTTGATGGCACAGGAGGACATCCACAAGACGGCTTTCCGGACTCATGACGGCCACTACGAGTTCTTGGTTATGGCCAATGGGCTGACTGGAGGGCCCTCTACATTCCAGGCCAACATGAACGAGATGTTCAGAGATTTCCTGCGGGTCTTTGTGTTGATCTTCTTCGATGATATACTCATCTACAGCGCAAACTGGGAGGACCACGTGGGCCACGTGGAGCAGGTCCTTGCCAGACTACGTCAGCACCACCTTTATGCCAACCGTTCCAAGTGCTCCTTCGGTCAGGAGGAGGTGGAGTATTTGGGCCACTTGGTTTCCGGTCAGGGCGTCAAGGCCGACCCGCGGAAGATTCAGAGTATGCAGTCTTGGCCGCGGCCGGTTACAGTCCGCGCCCTGCGGGGTTTTTTGGGGCTCACAGGGTATTACCGGCGGTTTGTACAGGACTATGGCAAGATAGCCCGGCCACTGACCCAGCTACTGCAGAAGGACTCCTTCTCTTGGAGTGAGGAGGCGGAGGAGGCATTTCAGGCCCTCAAACGGGCCATGACCACCACGCCAGACTTACCATTACCGGATTTCACCCAGGAGTTCGTTCTGGAGACGGATGCCTCAGGTATCGGCATCGGGGCGGTTTTGATGCAGGCAGGGCGGCCGATAGCCTTTTACAGCAAGGCCTTGGCCCCTCGTACTTTGGGCCTCTCGGTCTACGAGAAGGAGATGTTGGCGATTATTCATGCAGTGGCTGTTTGGCGGCCATATCTGTTGGGCCGACACTTTAAGATCCGGACGGATCACCAGAGCTTGAAGCATTTCCTAGACCAACGGGTCTCCTCGCCGCTACAGCAGAAGTGGGTGACTAAGCTTCTCGGTTACGACTACGAGATTGTGTATCGCCGTGGCAAAGAGAATGTGGTCGCCGATGCTCTCTCTCGTCTACCAGAGGCTGCTCTCGCTCATATTTCGGGGCCGTTGGTCGATTCAATGGAGGATATTCAGGACGAGGTCCGGCGATCAGACACGTTGCGTCCGTTGGTGGAGCCTTTACAGCGGGGAGAGACCGTCGCAGCTGGTTATTACTTGTGTAATAGCCGGCTTTACTATCGGGGCCGGGTGGTCGTGCCCGCCGATTCAGCTTGGAAGACCGTGCTGATGCATGAGTTCCATTCTTCGCCTACAGGAGGGCATGCGGGGGTGCTCCGGACACTTCAGAGGGCACGAGCAAACGTTTTTTGGACAGGCATGCGCCGGGACATTCAGCAGTTCGTTCGCCACTGTGAGATCTGCCAGCGGCAGAAATATGAGACCTCTTCTCCGGCAGGGCTGCTTGTACCGTTGGAAATTCCGCAGCAGATTTGGGACACGGTGTCCATGGACTCCATTGATGGGCTGCCCAAGTCTAAAGGGAAGTCTGTCATTCTAGTGGTGGTGGACAAGCTGTCCAAGTATGGCCATTTTCTGGCGCTCAGCCATCCGTACACCGGGGAGTCTGTGGCCGCACTCTTTGCTCGAGAGATCGTTCGCCTGCATGGCCTCCCCCGCGCCATTATTTCTGATCGGGACCCTACCTTCGTCAGTGGGTTCTGGAAGGAGCTGTTCCGACTGCAGGGCACTCGTTTACACTTCAGCACGGCCAACCACCCGCAGTCGGATGGTCAGACGGAGGTGCTTAATCGTGGGTGGGGTAGAGACTTATCTGCGTTGCTTTGTGATGGATGAGCCGCGGAGCTGGCCGGACTGGTTGCATTGGGCCGAGTACTGTTACAACACGGCATACCACTCCGCCAGCAGGATGACACCATTTGAGGTGGTTTACGGACGGCCTCCTCCTACTTTAGGCAGCTATGAGCCCGGGAGCACCGCTCTTCCGGCGGTGGATCGCGCTCTGCTGGATCGGGATCGCATGTTGGTCACACTTCGGGAGAATCTCCGTCTAGCCCAGGATCGCATGAAGGCCCAAGCGGACAAGCACCACACTGAGCGGGAGTTCGCTGTTGGTGACGAGGTGTTCCTCAAGCTCCAGCCGTACCGGCAGTTGTCCGTTGCTCGTCGTGGCAACCAGAAACTGTCCCCACGCTACTACGGTCCCTTTCAGATTGTCAACAGGGTGGGACCGGCAGCTTATAGTCTGGCATTACCGGAGGGTTCGCGCATCCATCCTACATTCCATGTCTCTTTGCTCAAGCGGAAGGTAGGGCCGCATGTCCAACCGAGCACTTTGTTACCTGAGGTCACTTCGGCAGGTGAGCTGCGGCCGCTTCCTGAAGATATTTTGATGCTCAAGTGGAAGAAACGGGGCGCGGAATACCGGCCCGAGCTCTTGGTCAAATGGAAGAACCTGTCGCCGGCACACAATTCTTGGGTGGACTTCTTCGACTTCAAGGGGCTCTACCCCGACTACCACCTTGGGGACAAGTTGGTTCTTGATGGGGAGGGGAATGTTACGCCCCCGCTGCGCTTTACGGGGCGTCATTACGTACGGAGGAGCAAAGGCGCGCTAAACAACGGGGCTGAACCTTCCGGTTCAGCCCCCACGCAGTGAACCGGCCGGCCGAGGGCTGAACCAGGCGGGTTCATCCCTCTTTGGAGGGGCCGGCCGGCCCCTTCCTTGCCCGGGTATTTATATACCCGGGCAGCCCCCCTTTTGGGTTATGCAAGAGTTATTTGGTTAGTTCTTACTAGGGGATACAAGAACAAATCTAGCAGTCGTCACGTAGGGCCTCATTGAGTCGTCACGTAGGGCCTCACAGAGTCGTCGCGTAGGGCCTCACGGAGTCGTCACGTAGGGCCTCACGGAATCGTCACATTGAGAGGATCGTCGGATTCCGGAGATTCTTCTTCTCCAAAACCTGCAGTGAGAATGTGGTTGTCCCCTACTCCTATTTATAATAAACTACCACAGGGCATCCCTTAAATCAACGGCTATGATTGACCGTAAATATAATGGACCCGATTACAATAAATAAAAACTAAAAAATATAATGTAATATATGAAAATGCAAGTAAACAAAAATCCTGACGTATTCGTTGAGTCGGATTGTTGATCCGGTCAAGTCCTCCTGCGCGAATATACGATCGTGGGTCCTGCCTTGCGGCGAGGTGGGAGATCCCCATCACCCTGATGGTCCAATACCACTAATTTAGTTTTTTTTTCCCTTAGGCTTACTTTCTTTTACTGGCCGAGTCAATCGTTTGTAATAATTTCATAGTTTAATTAATTGGGCATTACTACAGAAAAAGTAAAATCATGTAACCTGCACAATGCACAAACGCCGGCATCATTCTCTGGTGCACTGACAATGCGAATACATCTCTTAATGATTTGCTCAATGGAATCAACTCCGGTAATTCTTCCAGCAGCGATGGCATTGTCACTGTTTGCCAAGCATTTATCTTTTTGATGTAAATTTTGACAATATGGGCAGAACCAATCTCCAATTGGAATACTTGACAGCCCTACACATTCTGCAAAAAAGATTATTAAAATGAGAAATCGACTAAATAAGGCAGTAAGTTGTAATTAAATTCAATTAGGTGCACGCGATTAATTAGCTTCTTTGCTACAGGAGAAAGATTAGCTCTGCATGAAATTTTTTGTAAATATTTCATTCAGATAAACAATATTGGATAAAATGTTTTAGTTTAGATTTTTCATATGCTAGGAAATATGAATTAAACTTGAGTAGCCTAGCACTATACCCAGTTAAATCATGAATCTAATTAGCATTTGTGGTCCCATATTCAGCATATACGTACTTATTTATCTCAATTAAGAACACAAACTGAATTCACTATTTAAAGGTATTTGTGAATGCAATGTGTACGGAAGATGCCAGAGTGCAATAGAGGAACATACAATGCATTAGCATAAATATATTTGCATCAAGCAACATACATACCTTTATGGAAAGCCCTGGGGCAGAGATCACAAAGTAGTAGGTCCCCACCATCTGCACAAATGCGGCATAAATCATCATTTTCAGTAGATGATAATCTACGGCCTTTTGACAAGGAAACAGATAGCTCATGAAGCGACACTCCATTGGAGGTATAGATATTATTGTAACTGCAAAAACAGGGAAAAATTGGTATGAATTTCGTAAATTGATTCATAATTTACATAGCAGCCATATCAAGCAAATGAACATTTTCAAATATCATCTTACGGCTTGCGTCGTGATGCTTGACCAGCATGAGCTTCAAACTGCGAAGGACTAAGCTATTCATAGAAGTAACAAACAAAATAAAATTAGCATAATAGTCGACAAAAAGAGAATGAGTAATCACCATGTGGAGCAGGATTTGGAGATTCTGACAGCATTTATTGAGAAAGTCAAAACACAATACTAAAATATTTGAATATTACAGAAATCGTTGGAACCACCAATAGTCATTAAAGAAGTAAAACAAAGAATTAAAATTTTCAATATTATAGAAAATAGTCCTCTTTGATAAGAATGAATTTGGGTGAGCTCGGCTCAAATAAACTTAAGTGAATGAGCTGCCTACCACATTACTGCAACAGCGACAGAATATTCCTGAATCTTTTATATAACCCTCAAGCAACCTCTGTCAAAACAAAGTGAGCATTTTCACAAATGACATCCAATATAAAATGCCATTAAACTAAAACTTAAATCATGTCGAAGGGACAACCTTGCCACGAAGATAGTACCCTATTTCAGTTCCCTGGGGTAAGATGCCATCCATGAAGACTAACTTGTGCAGTCCCAAGTCCCTTGTAAAGAAGAAATTAGGGATAATTAGTATAAAAAACAAAGTCTAGTCAGCTGTGACTGGCAGATCACAAAGATTTCTAAACTAAAAGGTAATAAAAATACTAACTTTTTGGTTAGTTTTCCATAGCTAAACTTTTTTTGTGACGATGAGTTCATAGGAGTGCCATCAGAAACAAAAGGTACCGGAATTCTCCCAAGTAATCTTCAACGGCAAATCAGTAAAAAGCATGTAAGTTGTTTAAGGAAAACTCAAAAATAACAAGAGGCATGTAAGTAACTTGTTTTGTGAGAGCTGAAGAGTAACATTCATAACAAAAATTTCAGACTATTGAAGATATTAGTATTTTAGTATTATTAAGTATTTTAGTATTTATGGGTTTAGTACCACACCTTGTGTAGGTGTTTGTGAGTTTTGTTGTAATCTTATAAAATGCCCCTTTGTGGATATTTGCACCTTTTATTTCTATTTCATTTCTTTCTACATGGTATAAGAGGGGGAATCGACTCTGGGAAATTTTTCGTCGCCTTAATTTGTTGGTGACCTAAAATTCTCGATAGCCTTCCTCTCGGATTTCCTCCTCTCCCTCTCGATCTTGTAGTCTGCACTGCTAAAACTCTCGCTCTGCAGCTCCACTCCCGCTCAAGTCAACGGAATCGACATTTGATTCCATCGACGGGAGCGGCTCTTTTCCCTACCTCGCATCCGCGCTCTGCGCTTCTTTGCGCCTTGTCATCCCGTCAAACTCCGATGTTGCGCCGGTTTCTCAGCTTCTCATCCCGTCGAGCCCGTCTCTTCTCCACGACGAGGAAGGAGATCTTCCTTTTAGCCTTCTGCTCTCGTCACCAGCCGACGATATTTCTCCTTTGTTGATCCCGTCAACTGGTGCGTCTGCTGCTGCTTCCCGTCGATGATCCTGATGGAGCTTCTTCTCCTTGACTTCGATATCGTCAACGATCTTCTCGCCTTCCTTTGGATGTCGCTGCTCCCAACCTGGCCCTCTCTTCTTCCTGCTGGTGATAATGGTTCTTCTCGTGTCGAGCTCCTCTCTTTCTTGTCGGGCTCCCTCATCTGCTCATCGTTGCTTCAGCCTTCTGCTCGCCGTTGCTTGAGCCTTCTGCTCGCCGTTGGCTTGTGTCCGTGCTCTGCTCGCTTCATCTTGTGCCCATTCTCGATGGCAGCCTTTATCCTCTGCTATTTTTCTGTCTTTTTTTTGTCATTTATTTCTTATGTTTGTGTGTTCTATGTCTTCATGCACGTGTTCCACATGAGGGGGAGTGTTCGTGATGAGGGCGACTCAGATGACTTTTTCTCGACTCTCGCCCTAGTCACACACGGCCTCCAGACATATTTCGTAGGATGTTTGTGTCTCTCCATGGTTTTGAGTTGTTAGGTAAGTGTGATAAGGCCTTTGTTGAGTGACCTGATTTCAGCTTCGGGAGCATCCAGCGTGATCATGGTCGGTTTGTGGAACCAACGTCTTGTGGCATGTGCCCGGTTGGATTATCCCTGGTGACATGCGGTTGAGCCCCGGTGGCTGTTGTTTTGTCACACATTGCCTACCACCATTATCTTTCTTTTTAATGATGGTTTCAAGTTGGAGGTTTCCCCTCCAGCTTGAGGGGAAGTGTTAAAGATATTAGTATTTTAGTATTATTTAAGTATTTTAGTATTTATGGGTTTAATCCCACACCTTGTGTCGGTGTTTATGAGTCTTGTTGTATAAAATGCCCCTTTGTGGATGAATATATTAGCACCTTTTATATCCATTTCATTTCTTTCTGCACATACTATGGAAAAAAATATGTTTTGTGCTATTCAAGTAATAAAAATGTTAGTCCATAGTAACCAAAGAAAATAAAAGAAGTATTATATATTAAAGGTGATTGACCAGGGAATCCCTTATTAAATCCCTCTAGCCTTAAGTCATGCATGTAACTCATGAGCTCTGGCTAATCATCTTTCATGGTGAATGAAAACCTTATTTACTAAACCTTATATTTCAACTCCAGGAAGAAAACATACTTAGGTGAGCTACTCAGCCCATTGGATGCGGTTGGAATTCCTTGTTGATGATTCCGTTCCACACATAAATTGCATAACAAGGAAAATTTTCCGGTGCCTGCAATATGGAACTCAGAAAATATTAAATGTTATGATCAGAAAATTAATAGTCTTAATATGCATACGTATGTGGTCATACCCACCTTTGCACTTCTCACAGGCAGAAAGTTCTTTGGAGACAAAGGACCAATGGCATTCTGAATCACAGCTTCGAGCATATTGAGAGAAACACCAATGCATGACCTCAACACTTCACGAAGATTCTTGCCATTTTGAAAGAAGATGAAATTTGAAGGATGTTTATTGGTGCTGCCAGCATGAATCTCAAATTGATATATTGAAACTACCTAAACAAGAATGTTTAGAAATAAATTGGCCTCATAATTCCAAAACATGAAAAGCAACTAATGTACAAGTTCAATTAACATGGCACTCACCGTTGCTCCTCGGCACGAGGTGCACGAGCACAATATGCCAGTTCCCCTTATTACCCCTTGAAGCCCAACCTTCTGCACAATACCTCAACATACAAAAACCCGAATAAAGCAAACTATAATGATGCACAATACCTGAAAGTAAAAATGTAGAAATCGTACGACATGACATTCTGGAGGGAGAACGATATGATGTAAAAAAAAATTTCAAAATATCATTTTGTGATATATCGGGTATTGCTAGATATTGGCCAATATATCAAGCCTAATATATCGGGCCAGCATTTTTTTGTTCTCTGATCGTCGAGCATTGTTCTCTGATCGTCGAGCATTGTTCTCTGATCGTCGAGCGTTGTTGTTTGCTCTTCATTTGTCGAGTGTTGTTGTTCATTTGTCGAGTGTTGTTGTTCATTCGTCGAGTGTTGTTCTTCATTCGTCGAGTGTTGTTCTTCATTCGTCGAGTGTTGTTCTTCATTCGTCGAGTGTTCTTCTTCATTCGTCGAGAATTGTTCTTCATTCGTCGAGCATTGTTCTTCATTCGTCGAGCGTTGTTCTTTCATATCGAGTGTTGTTCTTCATTATTTCTCTAACTCTACTTGTTTGCTCTCTATCTTTGAACCTCTCCGTCGTTCAACGAACTGTGAGTTTTGTATTTTAGTTTTATCATTGTTTGTTTTTGGCCCAAATGACATTAAAGGTCTTCTCTAGTCTCTACTTTTTTGTGATAGAGTTAATGAATGATGCCCAATCGGTTGGTCATTCTGTTAAATCATTTTGTTAGTCATTTTTCCTCTTCTGTGGCGTCCATGATCTTCTTACTCTATTAGTAAGTTGAGGCATGTCCTAGCTGTTCTGTCTGAGTGAATCTTGTTACTTCTGCTACTACAAAAATATATGACTATATATATGCGTGTGCAGGCGCGGGTGGGCGGATGGGCGTGTGTGATACCCCATTAAACCTTTTTCAAATTAAATTAAAATTTTATATGTAAGTATTGTTTCCGAACAGGGAAGCATTGTCATAGACTACTCATGTTATTCTTTCTGAAGTAATATCTATATAATGGGTGAAAACATACCCTTGGTCAAAAATTGAAAGTAATGGGGAGTTAGGATGGAAAAATAAACTGCACCTAGGTCTTGTCCAAGTGAGTGGGGAGAGCAAATGGTTCCAAGGGGGATTCATAGCCCTTCTCATTTGGAAGAGAATTGACCTTGGATTCTCTCCCCAAAAGCGCCCGCCTCTGAGATCCTCGATGTCAGGAAGCCCTCACAGGCGACGGCGGAAATAAGAGTGTAAAGAGTTTCAACCACCCTGGACTCGGAAAAACTGATGCCACCCTACATGCCACCACGGCAATGAGTGAGGCAACGAATCACCCCTCGAGATTAGGTTTGCGTGATTCTTCTTTTTATAAACAGATTTTGTATGAGAAATTATAATGAGTGGTGAAGCTGATTGGCTAGCTTGTTAAGGCCAGGTAGCAATTGTAAACCTGTAGCTTACATGTTCCATGTGATGGTAAGTTAAAGAGTTAGGTTAATAACTATTATCTCCTCATCTCCATGAGTTTAGATTGTTCCTTGACACTAAATAATACATTTCCTTATGGCCAAATCTGTACTTAAATCTCTTGAGACAATAATGTTTTGAAGTTGAATCTTGTTAGATCTATGATCTTCCATAAATCCGTACTTAAAAGCAGGGTAAGGTTTGCCTACATTTAACCCTTGTGGTGGGACCCTTCCCCGGACCCTCGCTGCACGTGCTTTGTGCACCGGGCTGCCCTTGATCCTGTACGAAAATCTATGAAAGCAACTTAACCTGTGGACATTCATTATGTTGTTGTATAGAACTAAATACAAACCTTGAAACCAATTGGATTTGCTGCCAAGTTAGTCATGTGAAATACTTGCTAACAGATTTTATACGAGGTAAATGTAGATGATGGAGTTAACAGACTTCTATTGTTTCCTTCAATATTAGGTATTGAATCCACACTTGAAATATTTCAAAAGCAGAAGGCCAATGTTAGACTAATTAAAGGTAAGATTCGCCTGTATGTAATCAAGATGCATGTACCAGTGGGACTGTTGAATCCCTAGACATGACTAGAAATCTCTTTCTATGGTTAAATTATTGTGTTTGCCACCTGACTATACATGCCACCTGACTATACATGTCAGCTGTTCAGTAAGATGCATGTGTAGCGTAATATAAGTCTCTAGAGAAGGTTTTTTGCTCACATGAAATTAATTAGAAATTGGTTGGTGCCCGAATAGTGCCCCATAATTGATACTTAGAGCCCATGTTAATGCACTCGTAGTCGCACCTGATGAGATGAATGCAATGCAAACTAATTCTAGATGTAATTTAAATTAAAGAAGCGATATTAGATTCAACAAAGCAAATTTGGAGACCATCATGTGGCAAATTAGAAATTTAATTTCATTTAGCGACGCAAAGCATTTGACGACCGGCAATCCTGCAATAATTTATATGAGCCAAAATAGCAAACTAGTTGTGCGAGATAAAATCAATTTTGTAGGAAAAAAAAAAAAAAACTAAATTTCCCTCGGAAACAAAGTTGCATAATCTAGCTAGACAAAGACAAATCAAAAGATTAGGAAAGATCTCACCGGGTATCAAAGGTAAGGTGCGATGGTCGGTGGAAGACGAGAGACTCCTTACACAAACGGTGTAAAGGCGGCGGCGGCTTGCAAGGAGGACGGTGCAGTGACGAAGTAGAAAAGGTATGATGGCTTCAAAATCCGTGGAAAGATGTTACAACGCAGAAATTACTTGTAATTAAAATCAAATAAACTGGATACAGTGACGAAGTAGAAAGGGAGACTCATGCCTAACCTCAGGAGCCTGGTTCCTCCTTGAAGTTCCTCTCACGAAGAGAGTTCTCAAACCCTAATCTCCAAAAGCATGCCTACAACTCCCAAGCCACCTCCTTATATAGGAAGGGGGTCTCACATACATTTTACTCTAATGTCCAACAAATTAAAGATACAAAATACAAATAAGAAGTTACACGAGCATGTGTAACAATATATCCCGTCAGAAAATCGACTTTGACCTCAAGGTTAAGGTGCCGCCCGCCTTCTAGTAGTGATACACCTGCGGGTTGGCTATTGCAAAGGTGCTCGGGGCTCCGTCCGGCGGTGCCTCTGTGAAGGGCATCAAAGTCAGTTGTGGCGATCTCCTCGAAGTCATCATCGATGAGGGATCGGAACACTTTGATAGGACAATCATGGTGGGTGAGTAGGGTTGCTTACAACGAAAGCACAGGACCTTACTCCGCAAGTCATGATACTCTTGGTTGGAAAGGCGGTGAGTAGGGATACGGCAGTTGTTTCGTGGAGGCATAATGGGTGGGCGAGGTAGACGAGGTGGCGGTGGTGGAGAAGAAAGGCGTGGATGAGGCATTACCGGTGGGAAAAACGACCGACGGAAGTAAGAGTAGTCCAGGGCGCGAGAAGGACGCAGTAGTGGGAGAAGCCAACTGCCGCTGGAAGGGCGAGCGCGGAATTGATGCGCGCCTGGGGAGGAGGCTGGACGCACAAGTATGCGCGGCTGGACACGCAGGAACTGCTCTGGACACGCATGTAAGCGTGGTTGGTCACTGTACTGGATGTGTCATGCCGAACGAACAGGGAAGATCGTCGTGCCAAGTAGAATATGTCGAGCGGAAAAGGTCGGGGAAGATGCGGTCGAGACTCACGCATTGGGAGGTGTTCACGTGATGGATCCGTGCGCTGGTCGCGTAGCAGACGAGGTTACGAAATCCGCGTGCTAGGTCGGCGAAAGTAGCTCGCGAGACGCAACAGGCAGGTATGGGTTGTTGTCAAGAGACGCAAGAGGCAGGCGTATGCGAGAGACGCACGAAGTGCAGGAGACCGTTTTCCTTTGAGGCGGAAGGCGTGTGTGAGGCGTGATTGGCGGACGACAGGAGGAGAGCGACTGGCGGACGACGGGAGGAGAGAGACTGGCGGACGACGGGAAGAGAGCGACTGGCGGACAACGGGAAGAGAACGACTGGCGGACGATGCGAGAAGAGCGGCTGGCGGACGACGCGAGGAGCGCGGAAGCGAAAATCCCGATGTGCGGAAGAGAAAGCCGGCGGCACACGATGAGCGGGCGGGGAGGCTAGGTCGTACCAATGTTACCACGCAGAAATTACTTGCAATTAAACTCAAATAAATTGGCTACACTCATGAGGATATACGTGCCTAACCCCAGGAGGTTGGTTCCTCCTTTAAGTACCTCATACAAAGAGAGTTCTCAAACTCTAATCTCCAAAAGCATGCCTACAACTCCAAAGCCACCTCCTTATATAGGGAGGGGGAGGCGGGCTCATTTACCCTAATGTCCAACAAATTACAAATAAGAAGTTACACGTGCATGTGTAACAAAAGATAGAAGAAGAAGGTTACTTAGAAGAACTAGGGAAAGGAGAGAGGAAACCCACAGGGTTTTAACACAGGCGGCTGTTTCAAGAAAAAATCCAATAGAATCCCCTCCTTTTCTATTTATTTCTTCTATATACTGAATGCTCCTCATCCATCGGCAGTCAGGGAATGCACACATAATATATGGAATCAAATAATTAGAAACTGGGTAAGATATTTAATTGGTCATGTTTAGTGAAACCCAGTCAATTGAAATCAAAGGAATCACTCGGCTTTTGGGCTTTGTTAAGGAAACAAACTTTCTTTTTTTCTTACACTTATTAAATTTTGTTTTTTGTTTTTAACAGGAACTTCATATATATTTTTATAACAATACTTATAACTTCTCTTTGAAATAAAATTGGCGTAGGCTCAAAATTAAGGTTGAGGCTCAGCATGAGAGTAAGAGAGAAAACAAGGTTTGACCTAACCAAATCAAAGCATTATGCCTCCAAGTCTCCAACTAATTTAGAGCAGCAAAACGTACGACCTAGTTAATCACAGCATAGAGAATACATAACTACAACTTCTCCAATACATAAAAATATGCAGGAAAAAAAAAACATGAAACAAGTGCGCGGCATAAAAAAAATGTTCGACATAACTAACAAAAATTAAAATGCATGTGTAAGGCAAACTTAGACGCTGCAAGCATCTATCTACATCGCATGTTCAGGTAGCACCTCTCCAACATATGTCGACATCAATAGCCAGGTCTTATAAATCTTTTAACTTGATATTCTCATGCGAACCTCATTTGCTCTACTTCATCCTTGTTTCACTCGTAACCTTATATATGATTACCCTAAAATACTAATTTGCAGCTTGAAGGTTTTAGTAATCATTTAGAAGGCTTTTAGAGTGCTTGAGAGGATGGAGTTACTAAGTCAAGTTTGACTGACCCTCATTTATTGACTTATCTGCATGAAAAAGGAACTTAGTGGGTGTCCGCCCAAGGATTTATTTTAAATATTGTTGGTTGACCTGCTTCCAAAGGGTCCACTGCATAGTGTGGTACCACTATGTTGGGCTATCCCCGGGTGGCCCAATTTGTTGTATTATTCCAGAATTGAATATCCCCATTCACTCATCTATGCTGATAGATCCCATGCCCCTTCTCACACCTCAGGATTTTAGGATGGAAGCTGCGAGTTTTTTATATGGTATTGGAGCGAGATTTTGACCCGCTGCAGGAGTGTGTTGGTTGACGTGGTTCTAGTAGGTCCACTGCGTCGTGGGACTATATTGGATTATCCCGCCCCCCGGCATGGACCGTCTGAAGTTATTAATCTCTCATTAGTCATTGCCTACAATGCATCACTCGTTTGTGGTTATTAGTCTCAAACCCTTCCTCCTTTCACCTGGAAGTTTTCGGATGGAAACTGCGGGTTTCTACATGGTATCAGAGTACTGATTTAACCACTATGAGTGCGCATTGGTTAACCTGGTTCCAGTAAGTTCACTGCGTCGTGTGGGGCCACTTTGTGGGCCTGTATTTATGCACGTATGTGTGTTACCAATAGAACCTTAAATTGATTATGCGTGAATAGTGTCTCTTATATAAGAGGTTACAATAAAGGCTAATATAAAGCTAATAATAAAGATAACACTCCCCCTCAAGTTGGACATGTTATATTCGATTATTCGTCATGCCCAACTTGTCGATGAAGACACAGAAAACATTCACTCTCAGACTCTTAGTATGAATATCAGTTAATTGTCCCTCTGAAGGAACGAACGGAATACAGATGATCTTTTTCTCAATGTTCTCCTTGATGAAGTGTCTGTCCACTTCAATATGTTTGGTGCGGTCATGCTGAGCAGGGTTGTTGGCGATACTGATTGCAGCTTTGTTGTCACAGTACAGACGGATAGGACTGCCCCCATGAAGTCCTAAATCACGCAATAGAGAACGTAACCACAATCCCTCACATATGTCATGTGTCATCGCTCTAAATTCGGCCTGTGCAATAGATTTTGAGACGACTGATTGTTTTTTACTTCTCCAAGTAACCAGGTTACCACCAACGAAAGAACAATACCCAGATGTAGAGCGTTTGTCTTCTATAAACCCTGCTCAATCTGCGTCAGTATACACCTCGATTTTCAATTCAGTATTAGGAATGAAAAGGATTCCTCTGCCTGGCGATGTCTTCAAGTATCTCAAGATCCTATGAGCCGCATCGAGATGTCTCGCCTTTGGGGAATGCATATATTGGCTAACAACCCCCACAGCATAAGCTATGTCAGGACGAGTATGGGATAGATATATTAATCGTCCGACAAAATGTTGGTAACCAGTGACATCTTCAATGGGGTTTCTGGCATCCCTTCCAAGACTGTGGTTGACCTCCATAGGAGTATCAGCAGGTCTACACCCACTCATACCGGATTGTTCTAGCATATCGAGGACATATTTTCTCTGAGAGATGAAAATACCTCGTTTGGATCTAACAACTTCAATTCTCAAGAAATACTTCAGTTTGCCTAGATCTTTTACTTCAAACTCTTTAGCCAAATTCTTCTTCAAGGCTTTCACTTCTTTAACATCATCTCCTATTATGACAATGTCATCAACATAGATAATGAGGGCGATTAACATATTATCCCTCAGTTTTATAAACAATGTATGGTCGGCATGACTTTGTCGGTATCCCAGAGAGATCATGACTTTGTGAAAGCGACCAAACCAAGCCCTCGGTGATTGCTTCAAGCCGTAGAGGGCCTTTTTTAATTTGCGCACTTTGCCTTCAGAACCAGAAGGAGAGAAACCAGGGGGAAGAGACATATTTCTTCTAAATTTCTATGAAGAAAAGCATTCTTTACATCCAATTGAGTGATCACAACCCTTGCACATAGCACACGATAGAAGAACTCGTATAAAATTCATTTTTGTCATAGGGGCAAAAGTTTCTTGATAGTCGATACCTAGGGTTTGAGTATATCCCCTTGCCACCAACCTTGCTTTGAAACGTTCAACCAAACCTTCAGTGTTCTGCTTCACGGTAAACATCCATTTACATCCAACAGTTTTCTTACCGTATGGGAGGTGTGTTAAATCTCATGTATAATTTTTTTCTAAAGTCGTCATTTCTTCAATCATTGCCTCCTTCGACTTGGATGCCCAAGAGCCTCCTGCCATGTGGAGGGAATAGAAACAGAAGCAAGAGAAGAAACAAAGACTTTATGTGAAGGAGTTAGAGAGTCGTAAGAAACATAATGGGATAAGGGATGTTGTGCGCAAGATCTGGTACCTTTACGAAGAGCAATGGGGAGTTCAGAGGAGTCTGCCGACGGAGTTGGCACTGAAACTGGTAGTGTGGGATTAGCATGTATGTTATGACCTTTACTATGTCTGGTGTATACCTGTAATTCTTGCGCTTTATGGGGAGACTCCCCCTGATTGGAAGTCTCAGAATGAGGTGACGGACATGGAGGAATGAAATATGGAGGAGGAATCGGTAAGGAGATGGTAGAAGAGCACAGTTCTTCCGTAGGTGCAGGATCCCCATGAAGTGAGGTCATATAATAGGATTCAGAATCACAAAAGATAACATCCGTCGTGACAATTATTCGTTGAGTCGGGGGATGATAACACTTATATCCCTTCTTTGTAGGCGAATATCCAAGGAATACACAGCAGAGAGCACGAGGGTCAAGCTTAGACCGACTCGGAGAATGGATGTGAGCAAAACAAACAAAACCAAAAAAAATCGGTTGGAGAGAAGTCGGTTTAACCCCTAAGGTGAGAAGAGGGGTTTGATATGTCAAAACTTGAGACGGCAAGCGGTTGATAAAGTATGCAGCTGTGAGAACAGCATCACCCCAATAGAATTTAGGGAGGTTCATAGAGAAAAGTAAACACCGAACAACCTCCAAGAGGTGGCGGTTTTTTCGTTCAGCGACCCCATTTTGAGGAGAGTAAACACAGGATGTTTGGTGGAGAATGCCATGATCGGCAAGGTAGTGAGCAAAGGGAGAGTTAACATAATCCCAGCCATTATCACTGCGAAGAATTTTGATAGTGGCAGAGAATTGAGTAGAGACCATTTTGTAAAAGTTTTGAAAATTTGAAAAAACTTCATTTTTATTTTTCATCAAATACACTCACGTCACGTCGTGCGAGAGAAGCAATCAATAAAAGTAATAAACTAATGACATATATAAATTGAAGCAACCGGGCAAGGCCCCCAAACATCAGTATGAACGATATGAAACGGGGTAGTACTTGGTAAAGAAACATGATGAACAAGATTACGGTGATGTTTAGCAACAACACATAAATAACAAACAAAGTTTTTAAAACACAGAAGGAAAAAACATGAAATAAACGTTGCATTGTAGCAATAAAGGGATGGCCAAGACGACGATGCCAGGTGAGCAGGTCGGAAGTCTGTGACGCATGGAGAGCTTGCGGAGGAGGGCACCCAGTGGAGGAGTCAAACACATACAGACCATCATGCATGCTACCAGAGCCAATCACCTGCCCAGTCTTCAGACCCTGAAAAACACAATGAGAAGGAAAGAAGGTAATTGAGCATTGGTGAGAATTAGTCAAGTGACTAACAGAAGCAAACTGCGGGAGAAATTTGGAAAATGAAGCACAGAAGATAAAGTGAGAGAAGAACAAGGGATGAATCTTTTTCCAACAATGGAGAGTCATCAGCAATGCTCACTTTATCTCGTACAGAAAGAGGAGAATATGAGACAAAACCTGAAGCTGATCCAGTCATGTGATCAGTGGCGCCGGAATCGATAATCCAATGAGTAGAAGAATGAGCAGTAGCAGAATGAGCACCTGGAGTACCAGTGAGGGAAAGAGCAGTGGAGGAAGTGGCAGGCACTTTAGTAAGACTAAGCATCATGCGTCGTAGGGCCAACAACTCTTCAGCAGAGAAGGAGGATGACTGAGAAGTAGGAGTAGGGCAAAGAACTCCAGAAAAACTGCTCTCAGGAACCTCGGACAGATGAGCAGAATGATAGGTTCTCCCAGGATTTCTACCACGGCCGCGACCAACACGCGATGACAAGCCTCCCTTGGGAGGAGGAAATCCATGTAGACTGAAGCAGGTATCACGGGTATGACGAGGTTTGTCACAATAATCACAAGTGAAATGATCTCGATCTGTAGGTTTAGGTTTGAAATCACGAGAACCACGGCCGCCAGAAAAAGGTTGATGAGCAACCAACGTTGATCCCTCGGTAATGGGCGTTCCAGGATTATCGGCTGTCAAACTCCTGCTGAACAATGTTGTAAACCTCTGGAAGCGAAGGAATAGGAACACGTCCAAGGATCTGGACAGTAATCTGATCAAAACCTCGGTGTAGCCCATGCAAAAATTCGAATACCCGATTACGTTCCACGTGAGCCCGCAGTAAGAGTTCATCCACATTACAGACCATGACGAGAGAATCAAAGTGGTCGTACTCCTGATAGAGTTGAGTAAACTCAAGATAATAAGCCGAAGGGGGGCGATCGCCCTGGCGAAGAAGAAAGATCTTGCGACGCAGTTGGTAGATCTGGGTTGCATTCCCCTTCCTGGAATAGGTAGCCGCAACGCGTTTCCAAATATCAGCATCAGTGTCTAAAAAAAGGTAGTTGCGGGCAATGAATTCCTGCATGGAATTTATGAGCCAAGACATAACAAGGGAGTTTTCCAACTCCCATTGAGACCAAGTTGTAGAGTCCTTGGTCGGAGCACTGGTGGCGCCGCTGATATAGCCAAAGAGACGACGACTCTTTAAGACTAAAGTGATGGAGCGAGACCATGATAGGTAATTAGTATCGTCTAGTCTGATCGTAGTAATCAGAGAGAAATTGTGATACAAGCCAGCCCGGGTAGATCCAGCGGGGGTCATGGAGACACCCGAATCCGTCACTTCCGACATAAGAGAGGAACGCCTCCAAAAACATGATGGAGGGGAACGGAGAACACTTATTCAAAGAACGGAGTGGAAGGAGGGCTTCATTTGAGAGCTAGAAGCATTTCTCCTCTTAGGACAAAAATACTAGATCTGAGTCTGGGGAACATCCAACCGTTAGAATCTCTCAAGAAATCAGTAGAGCGATAAGCAAGCGAAAGCAAAACTTTTTCCAAAGTTTCAGGTCAAACGGACCAGAGGAGCTCCGGTGAGGGAAGCATCCCGTCGGCCAGTGCCGACTGGCCGACACAGAGACCGCGCGGGGCCGCTGGAAGAAAAGAGAGGGAAGGAGGGTAGCGGCGAGCAACGGCTGGGAGAGAAGAAGCGGCGGCGAGCGGCAACGAGCGAAAGGCCATGGTAGGTTACGGCGAGGACTCCTTCTGATACCATGTTACGAATAGAACCGTAAATTGATTATGCGTGAATACTGCCTCTTATATAAGAGGTTACAATAAAGGCTAATATAAAGCTAACAATATATGTGTGTGTGTGTATTAATATCTAATATTTGAAATGTTCCTGATGTTTGGTGTAATGTGTCCCAAGTGCGGGATCCAACGATAGCATGTTGCGTGTAACACATCAGGTCCTTCAAGACGACGGGAGATCGCGACACCTGTCCCTAGCTTGGTCTTCCCCCAGAAGGGGTGGACCTCACAAACGGAACGTAATCCTCGCCGATTTGTACACTTAACGCATCTTCTTCCACGAGTTGTTATAATTGTCGTCAAGGTCTAGGCTCAAATTTTAGCCTATGGAGTGCCATCCTCACACCAAACATCGTCGATGCTATGTAATACCGAGTTCATCAGCGGAGGCGGTCATCGCGTAAAGGATGCTTTGCATCATAGCATGGAGGATGGATGTGGTTTCCATTCGAGGTTCATGTTTTGGTGGGATCAAGCTCGTCGAAGCTCCGTCCATGGAAGTTGGTGGTCCTCCATCTTTGATAAGGGTAGCAGGAGGCGGTCCTCCATCTTTGATAAGGGTAGCAGGAGTCTTCGCCTGAACGGAATAAGGGGTTGGATTTCATGACTTGAATGAGGATGGAGATCCTCATTCAAGTCATGTGCTAGCTTCCGCACAGAGATTGTGGGTGGAACGAGTAGTTGTATCTCAGTAACATTCTCATCCCTAGGAAATATGTCTATGAAACTACTTTCTATAATAAAACATACCGTTATCATGACCCTTAGTAGATCCCAACCACGTGTTAACAACATCTTCTGCATGCTTTGCACGTGGCGATCACCTTCTTCAACTGGCTGGCTATATATGCGCTCTCTAAAGAAGATGCAAGTATTGGAAAACATTCAGGAGAAAATGAGCACTACAAAGAGGAGGTTGTGAGAATGACCTCTAGGATTTCTGGGTTAGTGGTGGGTTCTTTATAGCCTCTCTATCTGCGGTTTGAAGTAAAATTATGCTCAAACACCTCCAAAGGCAATTCGGGGTTCAAGAATTGATATATCCCTCACATATGAAATCCGACATATAAAACTTAAACCGACATGTTCCCGACATCTGCAGCCTTTCCTAGAAGTGGAATCTTTCTCTGTGACTGTGAATGGAGAAATTACATAAGATACCAGCATACCTTACCAGGGCATGAATTGTAGTTCACAGGCAATCCTTCGAGCAATCCAGTACCTAGCAGTTCTTTGATATTAGAAGGAAGTTTTGTCAAAGTTATCTTCTTTGACATCTTCAATTCCATCTTCTTCTTTAGCATCATGCTTAGTCTCCTGTTACGAGCAGCATTATCACCTTTTGATTCATCCAATTGAACAGAGTTGACAATAGTCACTGCAGAAGCATCTGCTGCTGCCGATTCTTCAATTGCGGCCTTAAGTAAAGATCTTGTGCACCTCTTCTTAGTTATAGGTGTGGTTGTAGGATTCTCCAATAGAATAGCATAATCCATCTCATTGCCCTTATCGAATTCTGTAGCTAAAGTTACTGATACTAAACCCTCATATGCAGCTTTTATTGACTCATCCAGCTGACCATTTTCAACATCAAGTCCACCGCAATTGTCAACAGAGATTGGAATTTCCACCAAGTTCTCCACCTGAACACTATGAAGAGTTGAAGCTACTTCCCTTTGGTCATCAGCAAGCGTTGGTGCCTTCAAGGATGACCGAGTGAGCGTCCTCGTTGTCTTTTCTTCCCCTGGGTTCTCTTCCTCTTTCATCTTAGAAGGATTTGCAATGGCAGGAATAAGATTCGAAGCTGATCGAGTGAACCTCCATGACGGCTTCACTGCTAACCTGTTACCAATCGTGGAGTGACTGTCTCCGTGCACCAATATTGATTGCTTAGCTGCTGATCCATTCTCCAATTGACTGTCGCTCAACTCTGACATCAACCCTTTGCAATTTGTGATTGACTTATCCACCGGGATTACATCCTTCTTCAATCCCTCGTTGCAATCAGAAGAAACTCGAGAATCCAAACTGATGCCCCTCTTCTGATATCCCTTATTTCGTTTATCAGAAGTTTGGGCATCAACCGTAACTCTACCCGATGGGAAATAGACGACTTCCTTGGGGATCACGGCCGGAAGAGCAATAATATATGCATAGGGGGAAACCGACGGCTGCTCCTCCCGGTCAAAGGAAACTTTAGGTCTCTTGGAGCCGCAATAGCGGGGTGCAGTAGGTGATACCACGGAAGCCTTGCAGGAGCGTGTCCGCCCAAGAGAGTTAGGTAGATTTTCCTGCGACTTCACGGAGAAGACAAACTCGCGCTTGACACCAGAGCGCCCGCCGCAGTGGCGCGCGTTTTCTTGCGGAGCTGAGGGGTTTTCGTTAGCCATGAAAGTTGATAAGCCGGGATATCGCTCGGTGGCAGGGATAGTTGCCGTCGCCGGTGTCGGCGGAGGTAGATCAGATCCTGTCGATGAGAAATGATGCCTGCTATGTAAATGCCGATGGCGAGGCGGAGGAGTGAGAGGGCACGGGGCATGCCATGGCAAATTGGCAATACTCTGTATAAATTAAATATTTAGAAATTTTATATTTAAAGATAATATTTAAAAATTAAATTAATAATTTCTTAAATAAATTATCATTCAAAATATAACATTCATAAAGTCAAATAAATACATTTCTGCAATCTATTTGACCCACAAAAAATATGTTTGTGGTCACCCTTTTCAAGACTTCAATCAATAAAAGACGTGTAAAATAAAAAAAACTGGGTTTATTTATGCACAAAACACTATCCTTTAATTAAATTCAGATGCATAACACGATTTACAGCATTTTGGATAAATTGAGCATTTTCGAAAATAGATAAATAAGTTATAGAGGAAGAGAGAGGAGCTCGTCGGTCGGAGAAGGGAAAGAGGTGGTCGGTCGGAGAAGATCACCAGTCGAAGTGCAGGAGGAGGGAGAGGAGATCAGAGAGGAAGCTCGATCTCATCCGGCAGTTGCACGGGTCGTGGGCGATGACGGTGCATATAAGTCTAGTTCTATGGCATGTAGGTTGAAAATGAAAAATGATACCTTTTTTAAAAAACTGTGGTCTGCATATAGCCAAAACCGACCTGCGTTTAACATCGTTCTTTTTAAAAAATTGTGGCATGCATGTAGGCAAAACTGGCCTGCGTTTAACACCGCTCAATATTTATACCTTCACTATAATCAAAGATGATTGTTACCCACAAATTTATTTTGGATAGCCGTAAATCAATTTTTTAAATAAAAACTATTAAATAATTTTTAAATATTAAACAGTAAAAAAGATATGTGCAAACCATTAATTCTCCCCACCATGCCTCCGGAAACTCACGATTGACACTAAGATCGCTCGACGCTCATCACGCTGCAACAGCGCAAAGGGCATCCTAGGCCTCGACATTTATGGGATCAGGGGCGGACCTAAATGGAGGCGCACCCGGGCACGTGCCCGGGTCAGTTTTTTGAAATTTTTAAATAGTGTATACCACTTTCTGTTGTAGCTAAACTAGCAATCTAGGTTGCACTGGTCCCAAAAATTAATTAACTTTTAGTCTTCGAAACTCTGATCGAACCAATGCTTTTGTCTTTTTCATAGCTTCACCTCCACTACTTTTTGTTGTAGTATGTAGCTTGAGAATAGCTGCACTATTCCAGACATTTAATTTACTTTTAGCCATTCGAAACAATGCTCATCATCTGGTCTCGGACTGCTACTGTCTGTCAGCCATTCAGGCCGCTCTTCTGCGTTGGGGATACAGTATGCCCTCCTACTCCAGTTGGGAGACTGCGCGGGAGCATCTCTCCTCTGCCTCTGCCGGCGCGCTCGGTACAGCGAGGGTCTTTTGCTGTGCGGTGTACCAAGTCTGGCGTGGCCGCAACGCCAAGGTCCACCCACGGTGGCGAGGTGGCGTCCTTTACTGTCATGGCGGCGACCATTGTTGAGAACCTCTCCATTATGCAAACTCTACCACTCCAGGGGCACTGGGGTACCACCCAGCCTCACAGGTTGTCGACACACTCTTTTGGTGCCCCCCGCCCCCTGGATGGATAAAGTTCAATGTGGATGGTTCTCTCTCCTCGTCCGGGCTTGCTGGGCTTGGGATGGTGGCCCGCGATGACCGGGGTGCTCTCATCTTTGCTGCTGGGTCCTCGTTTTTGCATTGGGATCCTGGGGGAGTGGAGCTGGCGGCCGTCTTGGCTCTCAAGAATCTTATCCCGCCATCTTTATATAGGGTGCGCGGGGCTATTGTGGAGGGCGACTGTTTGACCCTTATGGACAGTTGTGCTGCTGGGTTGCGACGAGGCAACTGGAGCGTGACTGTGGATGGTGAGGCGGACTTCTCTTTTCTGAGCGGCTTCCCGCAGCTCCGATTCCGACATATTGGTCGTGTGAGGCCAACAGAGTTGCTGATTTCTGTGCTCGTTTTGCCCTACGGGGAAACTTTGTATGGCTAGATGTTGATAGCACTCAGACCGAGTTTGCCGTGCTTGTTCGTGCAGACTTGGATGACATGTTGTAGCTTTGTTTTCTTTTTTGTTTTTAATTTCCTTCTATATGCACTTTTCCAAAAAAATATGTAGTCTTTTCTCCTTCCATGGTTTCACCTGTCACTAAACTTCTAATTTCGGCCTCTTGGCTCCGCCTTTCATTTCCGAGCAGTCTTTGATGTTGTCTTTCTTCCTTCCTAAGCTGGTCATCTCTTTTCCAAGCGGACTTTTTGATCGTTGCGGTCAGGGGCGGACCAACTTACTGCGTTTTCCAGTCCCAAACTCCACTTGGCCGAGCAAGCTTCTCTAGGCTCCATCCAAAGTTTTCAAATCCATTCTAGATTTCAGTTTTCTGTCCAGCTTGGTATTTGATTCATGTCGTTTTTTGTTTTATTTACTCTAGTTTCGTATGATTTGACCGTTTTTGATTCATGTCCAACTTAGTTCTCTGTCGGTGACGCAAGGGGCGTATAAATGATCGCTAAATTCCAAATTATCACTACTATGCACTCATCGACCTCTATCATCCAAATGTTACATCTTTAATATCTATTATTTGTTATTAAATTGTTTTTTTTTGGTAAAGCATTTATAGTTTTACATCAAGAGTGTAGATGTTTGACATCTAATACAACATAAAAGTTGTTGTGTTTTTTGTTAAGTAGAGTTTGCTCCGATATTATGTTAGAGCCTAAGCATTCAACCTAAGATTATCGATTCTCAGTTAATAGATTCACGAACAATAATGACTACACAAGACTACATAATTAGTTTCTCAATGTGGGGCTAATTAATAAGCCGGTGATATTTACGGGGTCTTTAACTTCTAACACGCGAATGTTTTTAATGTTTTTAATTGTTTAACATAAAAGCATGTCACTAGGCCTAACCTACTAGATATCATAATATAATATATTCAGTATACCTAAAATCAATGAATTATGGTTGGAGGGGTCCATGATATGTAATAAGTGAACAATATTGCATGAAGTTTATTGAACTTGGACTTTAAATCCTTGATAAAAATGTGGTGTTTTGCCATATTTTTCACCATATTTTTTGTTTTAGATTGCTAAGAACTTTTCTTTTTATAACCGAGACTCGACAGTTGTGTTGGGAACCCCTAAGATTTCAAAGTGGTTGGATCGAACTCATGAAATCTCGAAGCCGTGGGTGCCCGTCCCCTCCTTCCCTCCTTTCTCTCCAAATGCCAAAAACACCATTAATAGAGTTCAAGATCTGAACATTTTGGAGGCTCATATCTCCTCATCCGTTTGACGAAACTTGAATATGAAAGCAACGTTGGAATTCACTTGAAAAAACTCACAAGATGGAACCCTAGGTTGAAGGTTTTTGTAGAGTTTTGGCAGGGCGATCATTCCCCTAATATGAATTTCCACTATTGATTGTCGGATTCCAATAATCCGATCGAGAAACTAACACCACTAGAGGACTCATGCCAACAAAAAGAATCTTCCTTGAATTTTTCATCCACTTTTGAGAACTTTCATTTTTCCGACAAAGAAGCCACACCACCGCCACTCGCCCCAACTTCAGAGGACGTGTTTGAGCTACCAAGATTCACCGGGATAAATTTGTCTGATCATCAAAGTTAACGATCCAAGAAATCTAAACCGGTGCTTATATTTATCAACAAAATTATTAGAACTTCAAATTTTTCTATGCTCCATCTCAAAAGTCTATAAAAGGTGGCTCAATCCTCCATTTGAAAGGATAAGATTTTGGAGTAGAGGAGCTAAAATATCACTCAATTAAATCATGTTCGTGTTCAATTAAAAATAGAACTTTTTGACCCATTCCTGGATGATGATGAAATATAGTCAGTGTTGTAATGTCGTTGCGACATATTCAAAAAATTTACAATATTTTTATGACGAATATTTTTATAACGAGGTTTTATAACGAAACAATTTTTACATCGATTTCCCCTTGGATTGTTGGTGTACAACCCTTATTCTCCGAGGGTAGGACCCACTCAAGGCCACGTAGGCAGGTCAAAGTCAAAGAGGCAAGGCAAATCAGCCAGCAGGAGCAAAAGAAGGTTGGCGAGTATTGGCTAAATACTCGCCAGAAGGGCGACTATGGTCGAAGATACGTACCGAGTATCCCGTATGTCGCCCCAAAGTGTCCGGCAACCACAGAAGACCTGAGCGAGCAGCAGCAGATACTCGCCAGATGGGCGACTATGGTCGAAGATGCTCGCCGAGTATCCCATATGTCGCAAGGTCAGGGCTGGGCTATAAAAACCCCCCCTACCCCTTGGTTGCCTATAAATAGGACCCCAGGGGTACTTGGATTGGCACCTGTGCTTGAGCTTCTGGAACCCCATTTCCGAATTCTTGAGCCCGTCACCCCTGCTTGCTAGCCAAGTCGGTGCCTTCCTCGTACCTTGCTCGGCCATTCTTTGGTCTTGGAGGGGAAGTCTCTTCGGAGCTTCTGGGTACGTGGTGGGACCTCCCTGCCGCAGCACCTGGGGTCCTGTTTGTTGCTCTTCTAGCTTCTTCGTCGTTGCCAGCCAAGCCATCTCGTTGGGTCGCTGGGCGAGTAGCCTCCGGCTGCATCGGTCCGAATCTTGAGGTCAGGATTTTCCTGGCGTCAACACTTTGGTGCGGTGAGCGTGGACCGTAGTCGTTGGAAGAAAGTTCGGCAAGAAGGCGAGATGGTCGTAGGTGGCGACCATGAAGGGGTAGTCGGCAACTCGGCCGCGAGTGGCGAGTTCATGACGCTAGCGGTTCTGGAAGCCTTCGCGCAGCGTATGGAGGGAGCCTTCGCGCAGCGCATGGAGGGGATCTTGCAAACAGCGCTTCAGCCGCGCGCCGAGGTCACTGCGACCTCGCCGCATCGCCCAGTTCCATCCGAGGGAGGGAGTCCCCCCCGGCGAGCAGGAAAAGAGCACGTGGAAGATGAAACCGAGCGACCAAGGAGGTCACAATTCTACCAGCCAACCTCGCAAGGTATTCGCTTCCGCGAGCCGTGCGAGCAGGGGAGATACCCGGATACTCACCCATATGGCGAGTATGGTGGTGATACTCGCCAAGTGGAGGATCGTCGCCGGCAGGAGGAGGAGGAGCCCCTTCTGCGAGGAGATTCTCGCCGCGCCAGTACCAGAGGGGTTCAGGGACCCTGCCTTGAACTACTATTCAGGGAAGGAGGACCCCGTCAGGCACATCCAATGGTTCGAGGATATAGTCTCTATCCGAACCATGTCGGACGCCTTCAAGTGCAGGTTGTTTGCCATTACCTTCCGCGCAAAGGCCTGGGACTGGTTCCATCAGTTGCCCGCAGGCTCAATCTACTGCTTCGAAGACCTGTGTCGTGGGCTGACGACCCGGTTCGACACGGCACGAAAGCTAAAGAAGGAGGCCACGGCCCTGTTCTACCTCGTGCAAGGGCCGGATGAGGCATTGGGCCCTTACATCGAGCGCTTCCAGGAGGAGGTTCTGCAAATCCAGGAGGTGGATAGCAACATCCTGTTGCTGGCCCTGACATTTGGCATCAGTCAAGGCCTCTTCAAGTTGGAACTCAGTGAGAACCCCCCTACTCCTACGACAACCTCATTCAGAGGGCCAATAAATTTGTCCGGGGAGAAGCCTCCAACCCCGACTTCTTGGCAAGGTTGGCGCGGGTGACCAGAGGCGATCGTGGAGAGAGGGATGTGATCCCTGGAAAAAGGAAGAGGGAGGAGCCCCGAAGGGAGGAAAGGAAGTGGCCAGAGCGACAAGAGGAGAAGAAGAAGGAGGAGCTCAGAAAGAAAGAAACCGGGAGGATCGCGGAGAGAAGACCCATCGAGTCCCCTGAGCGTCAGGAGGAGGGAAGACGCTACCAGGTCCCCGTCAATCGGCCACCTTGGAGGCCGGCTGGACGGCACCAGCGTCAGGACCCAAGGGGGAGATCCCCAGGGAGAAGGCCCTTTCGCCAACCGGAGAGGCGTCAGGAAAGGAGGAGGGATGAAGCAATGGCGGTAGCCGGGCGAGGCCGCCGTCAAGGAAGGAAGAAGCCGAAGCCTAGGAGGCGTCAAGCAGAAGAAGTTCCTCTCTACTGCGACTTCCACCAGGTAGGGGGACATGCCATGGCTGCCTGCCCAGACTTTTGGGAAGCCCGGAGAAGGTTGGCAGCAGGAGAAGCTGGAGGAGAGCAGAGGAGGATGGAGGCCCCTGCCGAGCTTCAGGCAGGGCAGGCTGCCGTCGTTCGAAGGAGGAACGAGGATCGGGTCGACCAGGGAGGTCGGGGAGACCTGGGCCAGGGAGGTCGAGTTGGAGTAATCCATGGGGGAGCAGGGCTGGAAGCTTCCCGCAAGGGAAGCCTCCATCAGATCTACCGCAGGAGTGTCGCCTCGACCTCACAAGCACCGCCCCCGATAGAGGAGATTACCTTTTCCGAGGAGGACATGCTAGGGAACGCGAATCCCTTCCATGATGCCCTCGTGATTCAAGCCGCGGTGGAGGACTTCACCGTTGATCGAATTCTGATCGACAACGGTAGCTCTGTAAACGTCATCTTCAAGGGGACGTTTGACGGACTGGGAGTCGAAGCTGCCAGAGTTCGAGCATCAGATGGTCCCCTCTTCGGCTTCTCCGGAGAGAAGAAGGAAGTGGAGGGAGGAGCTGACCTCCTGGTAACACTCGGTGGCACCTCCATCGGCTGTCGATTTGTTATCGTCGACGCCCCGAGCTGCTACAGGGCTATCTTTGGGAGGCCGCTTCTCAACGCCTTCAAAGCCGTCCCATCCTCCTACCATCAGTGCTTGAAGTACTGTAAAGGAGACGTCCAGGTGAGGATCAGGAGCGATCCAAGAGCCGCTAGGGAGTGCTATCTTAGCGCCGTCAGTACCATCAGCTGGATGGCTGACGCGGAAGAGTTCGGAAGAATGCTGGAGAGCCCGGCCAGGCTGGAAGTGGCCGAAGAGGTCGAGGAGATCGAGGTACTCTCTGCAGCGGGAGTGCCGGGGCTGCTGAAGATTGGCGGGTCGCTGAAGACCGAAGAGAAGATCGAGATGGCAGCGTGTCTGCAAAAGAACGTCGACATCTTTGCTTGGAGCGCAGCCGAGATGCCAGGAGTCGACCCTGAGGTTGCGTGTCATCGCCTCAACCTGGATCCCACTGTCCAGCCCGTCCGCCAGAAGAAAAGGAGAACCGCCACCATCCTCGCCAAGCCAATTAGGGAGGAGGTTAAAAAACTGCTCGATGCAGGGTTTGTGTCAGAGATCCAGTATCCAGGCTGGGTCTCCAATGTTGTAATGGTGGCAAAGGCGAGGGGAAGCTGGAGAATGTGTGTGGATTTTTCCTTAATGAATAAAAGCTGCCCGAAGGATTGTTATCCCTTGCCTCGAATCGACGCGATGGTTGATTCGGCCGTCGGTTTTCTGTGATGAGTTTCCTTGATGCGTTTTCAGGATATCACCAGATCCGGATGCATCCCCCCGATTGCCGCGATGTCTCCTTCATCACCGACGATGGCTGCTATAGCTTCAAGATGATGCCCTTCGGTTTGAAGAATGCAGGAGCTACCTATCAACGGATGATGGACCATGTTTTCAAAGAGCAAAAGGGGAGGAACCTGGAAGTGTATGTGGACGATCTCTTGATCAAAAGCGAGAGTGTCCGAGAACACATAGCCGATCTGGTAGAGACCTTCGCGACGCTAAGAAGATTCAAAATGAGGCTCAATCCGACGAAGTGCGTCTTCGGAGCAGGCAGGGGAAAGTTCCTGGGACATCTCCTTACCTCGGAGGGAGTAGAGCCTAACCCCGACAAGGTTAAAGCGATCCTAGAGATGACATCCCCAAAGACGGTGAAGGAAGTCCAAAGGTTGACAGGAAGGCTGGCGGGTCTTAGCCGCTTCCTCTCTAAAGCCGGAGAGAAATGCTCTCCATTCTTCAAGACGCTCCGCAAAACAGAAAGCTTCGAGTGGTCCGAAGGATGTGAGATGGCGTTCGGAAAGCTGAAGGAGCAGTTGACTCAGACACCTCTCCTCCAGAGCCCGAAGGAAGGCGAAGACCTGCTCGTCTACCTAGGAGTAGGAGCAGAGGCGGTGAGCTCCGTTTTGGTCCGAGAAGAGGGGAAGAGGCAGCTACCTGTCTACTACGTCAGCCGGGTGCTAAAAAAGGCGGAGCTGAAGTACCCAATCCTGGAGAAGCTTGCCTTCGCCTTGGTGGTGTCGGCACGAAAGCTCCGGCCTTATTTTCAGGCTCACTCCATCAGAGTGGTGACTGATCATCCTCTCCGCGGTGTCTTAGAGGGAGTGGAGCATTCAGGGAGGTTGGCGAAGTGGTCGGTAGAACTCAGCGAGTTCGACATTTCCTTCTCTCCCCGAGTAGCGATCAAGGCCCAGGCAGTAGCAGACTTCTTGGCTGACTTCTCGGTGGAAGCAGAGCCAGGAGAAGAGGTGCTCAATCCCATTCCTTGGAAGTTGTTTGTTGATGGAGCTTCGGGCAAAAGCTCTGTGGGGGTGGGCATCGTGCTCGTCAGCCCACAGGGAACAAGGATCGAGCAAGCCGTCGAGATCCTCTTCCCCGTCACAAACAACCAGGCAGAATATGAGGCCATAGTGGCAGGCTTACGCCTTGCCAAGGAGCTGGGGATCCGTGATGTCCGGGCTTTCACAGACTCAATGGTGGTCGCGTCGCAGATTCGAGGCGAGTTCGAGGTGCGCGACACCATCCTGCAGAAGTACCTAGTAAAAGTAAAATGACTGATTGGAGGCTTCCAGTCTTTCTTCGTCGAACATGTGCCAAGAGAGGAGAACTCGGCAGCAGATCGCCTCGCCAAGTACGGGCCAAGGGCTGGAGGAACTATCACAGAGCTTTTCCACCCATCCATTGAAGAGGGAGAGATAATGGAGATCGAGCAGCAACCCCTCGTGGATGGATCCCTTTGTAACCTTCCTGACCAGCGGCCAGCTTCCGGCAAACGGAGGGGATCAGCGAGGATTTCGGTACAAAGCGGCATTCTACCTCCTGCAAGATGGGGAGCTGTACCGCAAGACCCTCTCGGGCCCCCTGGCCAGATGTGTTTCCGAAGACCAAGTACCCCGAGTGTTGGAAGAGATCCACTCGGGAGAGTGTGGAAGTCATTCTGGGACTCGCACTTTGGAGCAGAGGATATTGCGGCATGGTTACTTCTGGCCTACTATCCGAAGGGATGCTGAGATCTTCTCGAAGAAGTGCCAGAACTGCCAGCTCTTCGCCCCCCTTCAGTTGCAGCCGGCCCAGCAGCTCCGATCGATCATCTCCCCATGGCCGTTCGCCATCTGGGGGATGGACTTGATCGGCCCTTTCCCTCAAGCCAGTGGACAGCGAAAGTTCGTTCTCGTCATGATCGACTACTTCTCCAAGTGGATCGAGGCCAAAGCCCTGGCCAAGACCACCTCTCAAGTCGTGAAGAACTTCATTTGGGGAGAGATCGTCTGCAGATTCGGGATCCCTCTCGCCATCATCACCGACAATGGACCCCAGTTCGCCAGCTTAGAACTGGAAGACTTTTGTAGGCAGCTAGGAACCGACCTTCGGTTCGCCTCCGTGCATCACCCAAGGAGCAATGGCCAAGTGGAGGCCGCCAACAAACTGATCATCAACCTACTGAAGAAGAAGGTGGAGAACCTAAGAGGTAACTGGGCGGACCAGCTCCCCTCGGTCCTGTGGGCTCTGAGGACCACTCCCAGCTCAGCCACAGGGGAAACGCCATTCAAACTCTCTCACGGGTCGGAAGCTCTCATTCCAGTAGAGTTCGAAGTCAGAAGCCCACGGTGATAGCTGCGGAGGACGGAAGCGAAGAATGGCGACTAGAGAATGAAGGGGTTCAAAAGTTATCTCTCGACTACACGCTTATGGATATGGAGTCCATCGAAAGAATCATATAATAAAAGAAAAAGAGGACAATATGAAAGAGAATTCCAATAAGAAAATATAAATCTAATACTAAAATACTAATATTATATAGCTAAATGAATAATAGATAAACTTAACAACCTAGTTAAGGTATTTCTTTTTTTTTTTCAGCTTTAACAAAACGATCACAATTGATAGAATTAGATTCTTAGTAAACTACTAAATTAGTAAGACTTCTAGTTCTAAAGCCCACTCCTACCCCATACTACAAGTGAAAGAGAAAATGTAAACACTACCATTAAAGCAGCCCAAGCTAGACTTACTATATCCATGTGAATGATGTCCCCTATCTCTATGAAATGAAAAGATTATTTCCATTATTGATTCATAATCATAGTCGAATCAATGGTGCAGAGTAAAAATAGGATTCTTACTTATGGCTATTGATGAAAAAATCCACTCATAAAAAGTTCCTATATTTCCAATTCTTTCTTATTCATATTATTAAATTTGGAAAGAAAAAAAATAATAAATCAAATATAAAGAAAATAAAGAAAAGAATAATATAAGAAGATTAGTAATATTAAAGAGTAAAAAGTAAGATAATATGAATATAAAAAAGACAAATAAATTCAATAAAAAGAGAAGATAATGAAATAGAAGAAAAGAATAGCCATTTAACCATTCTGATTCAATTTATGAGCACTCAGAACCTCTAGACCAATCATTAAGAAGATGGGTTTTGCTTCAGATTTATTGGTACCTGTTTGAGCCACACTAATAACCCAGATTTTGATGACATTTAGAGATAGAGATAGGCCCTACGGATTCTCAAAATCAAGTATCGACAGAACCTAGTTCCTTCTTTTGCGGGGCAAGAATTCGTCAAGTTCGATCAACAGGATGAATAAATTCCAAGTCTTTTTTGTTGATCAGGCGACACCCAGATTCGAACTGGGGAGTAAAGGATTTGCAGTCCCCCGCCTTACCACTTGGCCATGCCGCCAAATTTCATCCAAATCCAAAATATATAAAATTTGTTATCTATATTCTTAGATTCTATTCCTCTCCTCGTTTTTATTTGAATTTTTTCCTTTTATTTTTTTTTATGTTTTGTATCTTGAATCCCATTGTACTTATCCTTTTACAAAAAAAAAAGACTTCCTCTTTTTTCTTAGATCTTTTTTATATTCTTTTATTCGATTGATTTTCTCTCAAAACACACGGTCGTTTAAAATGTACCTTCTCTTTCACTTTTCTATAGATTTAATAGGTCTATAGAAAGTGAAAAGATTCCCGGCCTCCGGTCACAGACGCAGGGCAAATTAAATATATCACTTTTTACTTCATTAACTATTTACTCATTACTCTTTAGTTACGCTTACTTACTTTTCTTACTTTGAATTAGCGAACACTCTGAAATTTGTATCTCCATTTGTATTCCTTAATGAATGCAAAATCCAATTGATTTACGACTAATCATTTTCAATTATAATAAAATATATGGTGTATATGTAAACCCCAGAACATCAATTTTTATACGTGGGATACCGAGCCCGGGTCTTTTTTTTATGCACATATCCCTATATAGGATCATCGTGCTTGGATTGTTAATTGAATATGAAGAGAAAATAGACATATAGACATTATGATAGAGTGTGACCTAACCTATGTTGTACCAGGTTCAATTATGATAAATGATGTGATATATGGATAGTATTATTGGCATGTACTTCCTAAAGATTACTCCTATGACTATTACGTACGCAATTCCATTCTATTTTATAAATTAGACTAAAAAAAAATATTTGCGAATTCCTTTTTGAACATTCAATTGTGTGTGCTAAAAAAGGGAAACTCTATGCTGTTCTCGATTCTTCTGTTTTTATTCATTCATAGAGAGCAGATGAATCCCGAATTCATTTATTTTTTTTCTTTTTTTGTACCCTGTACTCTAATCGTAATATCATAAGAAAAGAATTAGGTATAAATTGGATCAATAATTTTTATATTCGATAAAAGATTCCATATGACAGAATTTTCCCCAGGAATGCTTTATCAATTTACATTTCTTTCTATTTGTATCTGGCTCAAATTTTATGTGATTCAGTAACAATAATACCCATTCCATCATTGCCTAGATCGATCGGTATGGTTCGATGAATAGTGAGTCAAGCCAATAAGAATAATGGGATTTTTTAAATAAAGAGGAAACTTCAGATTAAGATGCTCCAGAATGGAAATGAGGGAATGTCCACAATACCTGGATTTAGTCAGATACAATTTGAGGGATTTTGTAGGTTCATTAATCAGGGCTTGACGGAAGAATTTAAAAAGTTTCAAAAAATTGAAGATAGAGATCAAGAAATTGAATTTCAATTATTTGTGGAAACATATCAATTGGCAGAGCCCTTGATAAAAGAAAGAGATGCTGTGTATGAATCACTCACATATTCTTCTGAATTATATGTACCCGCGGTATTAATTTGGAAAACCGGTAGAAATATGCAAGAACAAACTGTTTTTCTTGGAAACATTCCTATAATGAATTCTTTTTGGAACCTCTATAGTAAATGGAATATACCGAATTGTGATCAACCAAATATTGCAAAGTCCGGTATTTACTACCGTTCAGAATTGGAACATAACGGAATTCTGTCTATACCAGTACTATAATATCAGATTGGGGGGGAAGATCGGAATTAGAAATTGATAGAAAAGCAAGGATATGGGCCCGTGTCAGTAGAAAACAAAAAATATCTATTCTAGTTCTATCATCAGCTATGGGTTTGAATATAAAAGAAATTCTAGATAATGTTTGTTTACCCTGAAATTTTCTTGTCTTTCCCGAATGATAAAGAGAAAAAAAGATTGGGTCAAAAGAAAATGCTATTTTGGAGTTTTATCAACAATTTGCCTGTGTGGGGGGGGATCCGGTATTTTCTGAGTCCTTATGTAAGGAATTACAAAAGAAATTTTTTCAACAAAGATGTGAATTAGGAAAAATTGGCCGACGAAATATGAATCGGAGGCTGAATCTTGATATATCCCAAAACAATACATTTTTGTTACCGCGAGATCTATTGGCTGCTGTGGATCATTTGATTGGAATGAAATTGGGGAATGGGTACACTTGACGATATGAATCACTTGAAAAATAAACGTATTCGTTCTGTAGCCGATCTATTACAAGATCAATTCGGATTGGCTCTTGTTCGTTTAGAAAATGCGGTTCGAGGAACTATATGTGGAGCAATCAGGCATAAATTGATACCGACTCCTCAAAATTTGGTAACTTCAACTTCATTAACAACTACTTATGAATCGTTTTTGGCCTACACCCTTTATCTCAAGTTTTGGATCGAACTAATCCGTTGACACAAATTGTTCATGGGCGAAAATGGAGTTATTTGGGTCCTGGAGGATTGACGGGGCGAACTGCTAGTTTTCGGATACGAGATATCCACCCGAGTCACTATGGACGTATTTGTCCAATTGATACGTCCGAAGGAATCAATGTTGGACTTATTGGATCATTAGCTATTCATGTGAAGGTTGGTTATTGGGGATCCATAGAGAGTCCATTTTATGAATTATCTGAGAGATCAAAAGAGGCACAGATGGTTTCTTTATCACCAAATAGAGATGAATATTATATGGTAGCAGCAGGAAATTCTTTGGCCTTGAATCGGGGTATTCAAGAACAACAGATTGTTCCAGCTCGATATCGTCAAGAATTCCTTACTATTGCATGGGAAGAGATTCATCTTAGAAGTATTTTTCCCTTCCAATATTTTTCTATTGGAGCTTCCCTCATTCCTTTTATCGAGCATAATGATGCGAATCGAGCTTTAATGAGTTCTAATATGCAACGCCAAGCAGTTCCGCTTTCTCGGTCCGAGAAGTGCATTGTTGGAACTGGGTTGGAAGGTCAAACGGCTCTAGATTCGGGGATTTCAGCTATAGCCAAACGCAAGGGAAAAATTATTTATACCGATACTCACAAGATTGTTTTCTCAAGTAATGGGGATACTCTAAGCATTCCATTAGTTATGTATCAACGTTCTAACAAAAATACTTGTATGCATCAAAAACTCAAGTTCGGCGGGGAAAATACATTAAAAAGGGACAAATTCTAGCGGGCGGTGCGGCTACAGCTGGTGGGGAACTCGCTTTAGGAAAAAATGTATTAGTAGCTTATATGCCATGGGAGGGCTACAATTTTGAAGATGCAGTACTAATTAGCGAACGTCTGGTCTATGAAGATATTTATACTTCTTTTCACATCCGTAAATATGAAATTCAGACTCATGTAACAAGCCAAGGCCCTGAAAAAATCACTAAGGAG
This sequence comes from Dactylorhiza incarnata, assembly GCA_033032865.1. NCBI lineage: Eukaryota > Viridiplantae > Streptophyta > Magnoliopsida > Asparagales > Orchidaceae > Dactylorhiza > Dactylorhiza incarnata. The sequence continues at coordinate 94,806 of JAWHQI010000998.1, read as the reverse complement.
ATCCCGCATTTAGAGGCTCATTTACTCCGCAATTTAGACAGAAATGGAATTGTGATCCTGGGATCTTGGGATAGAAACGGGCGATATCTTAGTAGGTAAATTAACACCTCAGACAGCGAACGAATCATCATATGCTCCGGAGGATAGATTATTACGAGCTATACTTGGTATTCAGGTATCCACTTCAAAGGAAACTTCTCTAAGACTACCTATAGGTGCAAGGGGTCGAGTTATTGATGTGAGATGGATCCATAGAAAGGGGGGTTCCAATTATAATTCAGAAAGGATTCGTGTATATATTTCACAGAAACGTGAAATCAAAGTAGGTGATAAAGTAGCTGGAAGGCATGGGAATAAGGGTATAATTTCTAAGATTTTGTCTAAACAAGATATGCCCTATTTGCAAGATGGAACGCCCGTTGATATGGTATTCAACCCATTAGGAGTCCCCTCACGAATGAATGTGGGACAGATATTTGAATGTTCGCTCGGGTTAGCGGGGGATCTGCTAAAGAAACATTATAGAATAGCACCCTTTGATGAGAGATATGAGCAAGAGGCCTCAAGAAAACTTGTGTTTTCTGAATTATATGAAGCCAGTAAGCAAACAAAAAATCCATGGGTATTTGAACCCGAATTTCCGGGAAAAAGCAGAATATTTGATGGAAGAACAGGAGATCTTTTTGAACAACCTGTTCTTATAGGAAGTCCTATATCCTCAAATTAATTCATCAAGTTGATGATAAAATCCATGGGCGTTCCAGTGGGCATTACGCACTTGTTACACAACAACCTCTTAGAGGGAGGGCCAAACAAGGGGGGCAAAGAGTAGGAGAAATGGAAGTTTGGGCTCTAGAGGGATTTGGTGTTGCTCATATTTTACAAGAGATGCTTACTTATAAATCTGATCATATTACAGCTCGTCAAGAAGTACTTGGTGCTACGATTATTGGATCAACAGTACCTAACCCAGAGGGTGCTCCGGAATCTTTTCGATTGCTCGTTCGAGAACTACGATCTTTGGCCCTAGAACTGAATCATTTCCTTGTATCTGAAAAGAACTTCCAGATTAATAGGAAGGAAGCTTGATCTCAATGAATCAGAATTTGTATTTTATGATCGACCAGTATAAACATCAACAACTTCGAATTGGACCAGTTTCCCCTCAACAAATCAGGGCTTGGGCAAAAAAAATTCTACCCAATGGAGAGATAGTTGGAGAGGTGACAAAACCCTATACTTTTCATTATAAAACCAATAAACCGGAGAAAGATGGATTGTTTTGTGAAAGAATTTCCGGACCCATAAAAAGTGGGATTTGTGCTTGTGGAAATTACCGAGTGATTGGAACTGAAAAAGAAGACCCAAAATCTTGTGAAGAATGCGGGGTGGAATTTGTTGATTCTCGGATACGAAGGTACAAAATGGGATACATCAAACTGGCATGTCCAGTGACTCATGTGTGGTATTTGAAACGTCTTCCTAGTTATATTGCGAATCTTTTAGATAAGCCTCTTAGGGAATTAGAGGGCCTAGTATATTGCGATGTGTGATTTGATCAAATTTGCATTTGACAGATTTGGACTGAGAAACTGTCATCCCATTCAATCTGATTGGGATGCCCCTAGCTCTGACATGTATCTTGGGAGGAGGAATATGAAGCTCAGAATTATGGGCACATTCCATACTTCAAAATGGAAGAAAGGGGGAATTGATCCATGGTCGATTCCGTAATAGATAATATAGGAATAGTTAGTTATACCTCGTGAAAAAATACTTTTTGTGGAAATTTCTTTGAGAAAGAAATTCTGTTCAGGCAAGCGAATATGGCATGGTTACAGGAGCCTATCTATCGCATATATGCTTCAAGGAACGTCATGACATAACCATCGAGGTGAGTAGGGACCTAAAAAAGATCGAATAGAACAATACAATATATAGACAAAGAAATCCTTTACGAGTCCCAAAATCTTCCTTTCAGGGGATTCATTATTTGAGGGAAGTAGACTACTCAAGAATTTCACATTTCCTTTTTTCGTAAAAATAAAGAAACATAAAATAAAGCAAAAAGGTTAGAATGAAAATAAAAAATAAAAGAAGATAAGAATGAATCAATGAAAGGCCGGTCCTTATTGGAAACTTGAGTAAAGGGTAGCTTTTTGTAGGTTTTCTCAAACAAAGTTTAAAAGAAGAACTCCTTTCTTTATTTGGTGTAACTATTTGAGCCGGATGAGAGGAAACTTTCACGTCCGATTGTGGGGGGGGGAATCCAATCCTATAGGAACCTATCTCAATTTTTCTTTTGCTAGGTCCATAGCTAAAAAACCTACTTTCTTACGATTACGAGGTTCATTCGAATATGAAATCCAATCTTGGAAATATAGCATCCCACTTTTTTTTACTACTCAAGGTTTCGAGACATTTCGAAACCGAGAAATATCTACAGGGGCAGGTGCTATCAGAGAACAATTAGCCGATTCGGATTTGCGAATTATTACAGATAATTCTTTGGTAGAATGGAAGGAATTAAGAGACGAAGAGTCCGCAGGAAATGAATGGGAAGATAAAAAATTAGAAGAAGAAAGGATTTTTTGGTTAGGCGCATAGAATTAGCTAAACATTTTATTCGAACAAATGTAGACCCAGAACGGATGGTTTTGTGCCTATTACCAGTTCTTCCTCCTGAGTTGAGACCCATCATTCAGATAGAAGGGGGTAAACTAATGAGTTCGGATATTAACGAACTCTATAGAAGAGTCATCTATCGGAACAATACTCTTATCGATCTATTAGCAACAAGTAGATCTACACCAGGGGAATTAGTAATGTGTCAGGAGAAATTGGTACAAGAGGCCGTGGATACACTTTTTGATAATGGGATCCGCGGACAACCCATGAGAGATGGTCATAATAAAGTTTACAAGTCATTTTCTGATGTAATTGAAGGTAAAGAGGGAAGATTTCGCGAGACTCTGCTTGGTAAACGGGTCGATTATTCGGGGCGTTCCGTCATTGTCGTGGGTCCTTTGCTTTCATTACATCAATGTGGATTACCTCGAGAAATAGCAATAGAGCTATTCCAAACATTTGTAATTCGCGGTCTAATTAGGCAAGATGTTGCTTCTAACACGGGGATTGCTAAAAGCAAAATTCGGGAAAAAGAACCCATTGTATGGGAAATCCTTCAAGAAGTTATGCAGGGGCATCCTGTATTGTTGAATAGAGCGCCTACCCTGCATAGATTAGGCATACAGGCGTTCCAACCCATTTTAGTGGAGGGACGTGCTATTTGTTTACACCCATTAGTTTGTAAGGGCTTCAACGCAGACTTTGATGGGGATCAAATGGCTGTTCACGTACCTTTATCTTTGGAAGCTCAAGCAGAAGCTCGTTTACTTATGTTTTCTCATATGAATCTTTTGTCTCCAGCTATAGGGGATCCCGTTTCCGTACCAACCCAAGATATGCTTATTGGACTCTATGCATTAACGATGGGGAATCCTCAAGGTATTTGTGCAAATAGGTATAATCTATCTAATTCTAATTGCAGAAACTCTAAAAAGGAAACAGTTGACAATAATGACTGTAAGTATACAAAAGAGCCGTATTTTTCTAGTTCTTATGATGCACTTGGAGCTTATCGGCAGAAACGAATCAATTTAGATGGTCCTTTGTGGCTCCGGTGGAGACTAGATCAACGCGTCGTTGGCTCAAGAGAAGTTCCCATTGAAGTTCAATATGAATCTTTTGGTAATTCTAATGAGATTTATAAGCACTATCAAATAGTAGGAAGTGTAAAAAGAGAAATTCGTTGTATATACATTCGAACTACTGTTGGTCATCTTTCTTTTTATCGAGAAATAGAAGAAGCCATACAAGGGTTTTGGCGGGCTTACTCATAGTATCCAACTCATACGCTATATAAAAACTAACAAATCCTATTAGTGATGCCCATACTCGTGTAAATTTGGGTCTCCCCGATTTAACTGGTATCATAATTTCTGAATTTCTGCGTGAATCAAGATTGAGGAAAGGAAGTTTTCGAATCACTGACCCAGGCCTATTGTGGAATCTTACTCAGCAGAATATGGAGGTCCTTATGGCAGAACGGACCAATCTGGTCTTTCACAATAAAGTGATAGATGGAACTGCTATGAAACGACTTATTAGCAGATTAATAGATCATTTCGGAATGGCATATACATCACATATCCTGGATCAAGTAAAGACTTTGGGTTTCCAGCGAGCCACTGCTACATCTATTTCATTGGGAATTGATGATCTTTTAACAATACCTTCTAAGGGATGGTTAGTTCAAGACGCTGAACAACAAACTTTTCTTTTAGAAAAAAACCATCATTATGGGAATGTACACGTGGTAGAAAAATTACGTCAATCCATCGAGATATGGTATGCTACAAGTGAATATTTGAGACAAGAAATGAATCCTAATTTTCGGATGACTGATCCTTCTAATCCAGTCCATCTAATGTCCTTTTCAGGGGCTAGGGGAAATGCATCTCAAGTACACCAATTAGTAGGTATGAGAGGATTAATGTCGGATCCTCAAGGACAAATGATAGATTTACCCATTCAAAGCAATTTACGCGAAGGGCTTTCTTTGACAGAATATATAATTTCTTGCTACGGAGCCCGCAAAGGAGTTGTAGATACTGCTGTACGAACATCAGATGCTGGATACCTCACGCGTAGACTTGTTGAAGTAGTTCAACACATTCTTGTACGTAGAACGGATTGTGGTACTATCCGAGGTATTTCCGTGAGTCCTCGAAATGGGATGACGGAAAAAATTTTTGTCCAAACACTCATTGGTCGTGTATTAACAGACGATATATATATCGGCCCACGATGCATTGCCACTCGAAATAAAGATATTGGAATTGGGCTTGTCAATCGATTCATACCTTTCGAGCACACCCAATATATATTCGAACTCCCTTTACTTGCAGGAGTACATCTTGGATCTGTCAATTATGTTATGGCCGGAGCCCTACTCATGGTGACCTGGTCGAGTTGGGAGAAGCCGTAGGCATTATTGCGGGTCAATCAATTGGGGAACCGGGGACTCAACTAACACTAAGAACTTTTCATACCGGCGGAGTATTCACAGGCGGTACTGCCGAACATGTACGAGCTCCCTCTAATGGAAAAATAAAATTCGATGAGGATTTAGTTCATCCCACACGTACCCGTCATGGGCATCCTGCTTTTTTATGTTTTATAGACTTGTATATAACTATTGAGAGTCGAGATATTCTACATAATGTGAATATTCCAACAAAGAGTTTGATTTTAGTTCAAAATGATCAATATGTAGAATCAGAACAAGTAATTGCCGAGATTCGTGCCGGAACGTCTACTTTTCATTTTAAAGAGAGGGTTCGAAAACATATTTATTCTGAGTCAGAAGGAGAAATGCACTGGAGTACTGATGGCTATCATGCGCCCGAATATCCATATAGTAATGTTCATCTATTACCAAAAACAAGTCATTTATGGATATTAGCAGGAAGTCTATGCAGATCCAATATAGTGTCTTTTTCACTCCACAAGGATCAAGATCAAATGAATGCTAATTCTTTTTCTGTTGAAGAAAGATATATCTTTGATCTCTCACTTACTAATGATCAAGTAAGACATAAATTGTTGGATACTTTTGGTAAAAAAGATAGGGAAATTATTGACTATTTAAAACCTTATAGAACCATATCTCATGTTCATTGGAATCTCATAGATCCTTCTACTTTTATTCGTCAAGATAATTACGATGATTCCTTGGCGAAAAAGCGAAGAAATAGATTCGTGATTCCCTTACAATATGATCAAGAACGAGAAAAGAAACTAATACCCTGTTTTGGTATTTCGATGAAAATACCTAGAAATGGTATTTTACGTCAAAATAGTATTCTTGCTTATTTTGATGATCCGCGATACAGAAGAAGCAGTTCGGGAATTACTAAATATGGGATTGTCGAAGTAGATTCAATGGTAAAAAAAGAGGATTTGATTGAGTATCGAGGAACAAAAGAATTTAGTCCGAAATATCAAATGCAAATGAAAGTAGATCAATTTTTTTTTATTCCCGAGGAAGTGCATATCTTACCCGGATCTTCGCCCATAATGGTCCGGAACAATAGTATCGTTGGAGTAAATACACGACTTTCTTTAAATTTAAATACAAGAAGTAGAGTAGGCGGATTAGTCCGAGTAGAGAGAAAAAAAAAAAGTATGGAACTGAAAATTTTTTCTGGAGATATTCATTTCCTGGAGAGATGGATAAAATATCTAGGCACGGCGGTATTTTGATACCACCAGGAATGGAAAAAAAAAATTCTAAAGTATCAAAAAAATTTAAAAATTGGATCTATGTCCAACGGATCGCACCTACAAAAAAAAAACATTTTGTTTTGGTTCGGCCCGTAATCACATATGAAATAGCTGATGGGATAAATTTAGCAACACTTTTCTCTCAGGATCTCTTGCAGGAAAAGGATAATGTCCAACTTCGAATTGTCAATTATATACTTTATGGAAATGGCAAGTCAATTCGAGGAATTTCTCACACAAGTATTCAATTAGTTCGGACTTGCTTAGTATTGAAGTGGGACCAAGAAAAAAAGGGTTCTATAGAAGAAGAGATTCATGCTTTTTTTGTTGAAATAAGGGCAAAAGATCTGCTTCGTGATTTCCTCCGAATTGAGTTAGTAAAGTCCACTATTTCGTATACCGTAAAAAGGTATGATACGGCAGGTTCAGGATTGATTTCCAATAGTGGATTAGATCGTACCCATATGAATCCTTTTGATTCCAAGGCGAAGATTCAATTATTTCCCCAACATCGGGGGGGAACTCTTGGTACGTTGTTGAATCGAAATAAGGAATACAAATCTTTCATAATTTTGTCATCATCTAATTGTTTTCGAATGGGCCCCTTCAATACTTCGAGATATAATAATGCGACAAAAGAAGCGGATCACATAATTCCAATTAGGGATTTGTTGGGTCCCTTAGGTACTATTGTGCCTAAAATAGTGAATTTTTGTTCATCTTACTATTTAAGAACTTCTAATCAAGTCTTTTTAAAGAAATATTTGTCACTTGAAAATTTTCAACAGACTTTCCAAGTGTTTCAAGTACTTCCATTTCAATATTTTTTCCTAGATGAAAATAGGAGGATTTATAATCCCGATCCATGCAGTAAAATCATTTGGAATTTATTCCATTTGAATTGGTGTTTTCTCCATCACGATTATTATGAAGAGGGATGGACAATAATTAGCCTTGGACAATTCCTTTGTGAAAATGTATGTCTATTGAAATACAGATCACGCATAAAAAAATCTGGTCAAATTTTCATTGTTCATGTTGATTCTTTAGTTATAAGATCAGCTAAGCCCTATTTGGTCACTCCAGGAGCAACTGTTCATGGCCATTATGGGGAAACCTTTTATGAAGGAGATACATTAATTACATTTATATATGAAAAATCGAGATCCGGTGACATAACGCAAGGTCTTCCAAAAGTGGAACAAATCTTAGAAGTTCGTTCAATTGATTCAATATCGATGAACCTCGAAAGGAGAGTTGAAGGTTGGGACGAACGTATCCGAAAGATTCTTGGGATCCCCTGGGGATTCTTGATTGGAGCTGAATTAACCATAACCCAAAGTCGTATCTCTTTGGTTAATAAGATCCAAAAAGTTTATCGATCCCAGGGGGTACAGATCCATAATAGACATATAGAAATTATTGTACGTCAAGTAACATCAAAAGTGTTGGTTTCAGAAGATGGAATGTCTAATGTTTTTTCACCTGGGGAATTAATTGGATTGTTGCGAGCAGAGCGAGCAGGGCGTATTTTGGACGAAGCAATCTGTTATCGGGCAATCTTATTGGGAATCACGAAGTCATCTCTGAATACTCAAAGTTTCATATCCGAAGCTAGTTTTCAAGAAACTGCTCGAGTTTTAGCAAAAGCTGCTCTACGAGGTCGTATTGATTGGTTGAAAGGCCTGAAAGAGAACGTTGTTTTGGGGGGGATTATACCGGTTGGTACCGGGTTCAAAAAATTAGTACATCGTTTAAAGCAAGACAAAAACATTCATTTGAAAATAAAAAAGAAGAATATATTCGAGTTGGAAATGAGAGATATTTTGTTACACCATAGAGAATTATTTTGTTCTTGCGGCCCAAAAAATTTCCATGAGACATCAAACCAATCATTTACATAATGTAATTTAGTAATTCCTAACAAGAGGTTCTTTTTTGACTTGAACCCTCTGGTCCGATTATGCATTTGGTAATCAATGAAATAAAAAATAAAGAATGAAATGAAATTGATGGTTTGGGTTGTAGATTAATGGTCAATCCTGGTATAAGGTTCCGTCGGAACAATTATTTATTTCACAGGGTACTGAATCTCTTTGAAAAAAACAAAACAAAGAGAAAGTGTGGGAAAATGGAAAGACGATATTGGAACATTAATTTGGAAGAAATGATGGAAGCAGGAGTTCATTTTGGTCATGGTACTAAGAAATGGAATCCTAGAATGGCTCCTTACATCTCTGCAAAGCGTAAAGGTATTCATATTACAAATCTTACTATAACTGCTCGTTTTTTATCAGAAGCCTGCGATTTAGTTTTTGATGCAGCAAGTAGGGGGAAAAAATTCTTAATCGTTGGCACCAAAAAGAAAGCAGCGGATTTAGTAGCATCAGCAGCAATAAGGGCTCGATGTCATTATGTTAATAAAAAATGGCTTGGGGGTATGTTAACAAATTGGTCTACTACAGAAACAAGACTTCAGAAGTTCAGGGACTTAAGAGCAGAACAAAAGATGGGAAAACTCAATCGTCTTCCTAAAGGAGATGCAGCAATGTTGAAGAGAAAGTTATCTACCTTGCAAACATATCTGGGTGGGATCAAATATATGACGGGATTGCCCGATATTGTAATTATCGTTGATCAGCAAGAAGAATATATGGTTCTTCGAGAATGTGTTATTTTGGGTATTCCAACAATTTGTTTAATTGATACAAATTGTGACCCAGATCTTGCAGATATTTCTATTCCGGCCAACGATGATGCTATAGCTTCGATTCGATTGATTCTTACCAAATTAGTATCTGCAATTTGTGAGGGCCGTTCTAGTTATATAAAAAAGGGTTGATTATCTTCTAATTGAGAATCCAATTAGTTCGTTTTTGGTGAACTTTCTTTGATTGTTACTATTTTTTGATTTGCTTTTTTGGAGTGGTGTGGTTTTGAATATTGAATAATATTGAATAAAAAGAGAAAATGATTGGTATTTTTTGAGGTGATTTCCGGGTATCCTAAATATACGATTCTTAACTGAAATTCATGAATGAACGTAGATGAATTGAGAAAGAGATGGTTGAATAAAAATAATTACTTTTTTGAAGTTTGATTTCTGTTAGAGGACAATATGAATGTTATACCATGTTCCATTAAAACACTCAAAGGGTTTTACGATATATCAGGTGTAGAAGTAGGCCAACATTTATATTGGCAAATAGGAGGTTTACAAATTCATGCCCAAGTACTTATCACTTCTTGGGTTGTAATTGCTATCTTATTAGGTTCAGTCATCATAGTTGTTCGGAATCCACAAACCATTCCGACCGACGGTCAGAATTTCTTTGAATATGTTCTTGAATTTATTCGAGATTTGAGCAAAACTCAGATTGGAGAGGAGTATGGTCCTTGGGTTCCATTTATTGGAACGATGTTCCTATTTATTTTTGTTTCTAACTGGTCAGGTGCTCTTTTACCTTGGAAAATTATAAAGTTACCTCATGGGGAGTTAGCTGCGCCCACGAATGATATAAATACTACTGTTGCTTTAGCTTTACCCACGTCAGCGGCATATTTCTATGCGGGTCTTAGCAAAAAAGGATTGGGATATTTCGGGAAATACATTCAACCAACTCCAATACTTTTACCAATTAATATCTTAGAAGATTTTACAAAACCTTTATCTCTTAGTTTTCGACTTTTCGGGAATATATTGGCTGATGAATTAGTAGTAGTTGTTCTTGTTTCTTTAGTGCCTTCAGTAGTTCCTATACCCGTCATGTTTCTTGGATTATTTACAAGTGGTATTCAAGCTCTTATTTTTGCAACTTTGGCTGCAGCTTATATAGGCGAATCTATGGAGGGTCATCATTGACTAACTTTCGAAATAGTCTTTTTGAAGCTTATCCCAATTTCAGCAATGCGAGGTTCAATATAATTCACTGGGTTGGAAAAGAAAATTCAAATATATGCATATATATCTATGTATATATAAAGAAAGATAGATGATATTGCAGAATTTGAAAGAGAAAGAGGTCCTACTACATATATGTAATGCTTATGAATATAAATCCTTGTGTATGTTTTGAAGAATGGTTCCAGAATACGATTGAATAGAATAAAAATTGCAGGTAATTTACGTTATGGAAGAAAAAAGGTATATGTTATTTACTAGTTAGATAGGAATTATCCCCATCTTTTTTTCTAGCCCGCAATATTATGATTTCCCTTTTGAATTTTTAGCTATTTCGACTCAATCCATTTTAATGATAAAGATAAATAAAAAAAAAAATAAGTGTAGTTAAGTAAAAAGTAAATAGTCAAACTAGAAGTAGAACAATAAGTAGATAAAGATAAGTACTAATTTCTTAGTTGGTTGTATCATTAACCATTTCTTTTTTTTGTGCGAGGAACTTACCATGAATCCACTGATTTCCGCTGCTTCCGTTATTGCTGCTGGATTGGCTGTAGGGCTTGCTTCTATTGGACCTGGGGTTGGTCAAGGTACAGCTGCGGGCCAAGCTGTAGAAGGTATTGCGAGACAACCAGAAGCAGAGGGTAAAATACGAGGTACTTTATTGCTTAGTCTGGCTTTTATGGAAGCTTTAACAATTTATGGACTGGTCGTGGCATTAGCTCTTTTATTTGCAAATCCTTTTGTTTAATTTTTTCTTTCATCGTAGAATAAAAATGTAAAAAAAAAGGGAGGGGGGCGAGCGGAGTGATAAAAAAAGAACTCTGTTCTTTGTTAGTCCTATCTATAAGAGGGGAGCATATGATAAATATAACCGATTCTTTTGTTTCCGTGGGGCACTGGCCATCCGTTGGAAGTTTCGAGTTTAATACTGATATTTTAGCAACAAATCCAATAAATCTAAGCGTAGTGCTGGGTGTATTGATTTTTTTTGGAAAGGGAGTGTGTGCGAGTTGTGTATTTCAAAAATAGGTTGGGTTTAACCGGCTTCACTTTCTTTATATTTCTGTCTTCTTTTTTATAGCAGAAATAGGAAATAGGAAAAAGGGTGTACAATCTCGACGAATTACTTCCGAATTGGATTTCATTCAGAAATAATATGTAAGAACCATAGCATTTCGTGATTAATTGGTAAATCAACTTTGATTCTCTATCAACCAATAATATTGAGGTCTTTTACATGGTTAAAGATAAATTATTTGAAGTCCAGGCACAGCATAGCATGGTATTCTTTCTACTGCTACGTTAGTACCGAAATGGTTTTAAAATGATAAAAAAGGAATAATTGGAATTTATCCGATGTAGAACACTCATATGGATAAAATGATTTGAACCATTTACTGGAAAGATGGGTATCTTCCCCTCCTCCCTTTTTTTTTATCCACTGCCGAATAGACGACCTATTTATTATAGAAAATAGAGAAATTTTTGGAATTTTTTGGATAAAAAAAAAATTGAAATCTCATTCTAAAATGAAGTTCATAATTCTATTCAATTCTATTAGAATTTTCATCTAATTTTTTATTTCAAATCTTTTTTTTTTTTTTGAAAAAAGTTGTAAATAAAGAACAAATAAATAAACAACTTTGCTGACAATTTTTTATTTTTTTGTCTGGTCTGAAGAGTCCTCCTAAACTAGATCAGTTTCGATATCTTTGAATACGAACAGAAAAGAGAGGATAGGCTCATTCTATTCAAAAGATATGGGAATGCCCCATCAAAATCAAAGAAAAGAAACAATTGAGCGTGAGAGCCAAATGAATCGAAAGATTCATGTTTGGTTCGGGAAGAGATATTCTAGTTGTGAAATGAATGGAAAGATAATCTACTTTCATTAAATGATTTATTAGATAAGCGAAAACAGAAGATCTTGAGTACTATTCGAAATTCAGAAGAATTACGTAGAGGAGCCATTGAGCAGTTCGAAAGAGCCCGGGCTCGATTACGGAAAGTGGAAATGGAAGCAGATGAGTATCGAACGAATGGATACTCTGAGATAGAACGAGAAAAAGTAAATTTGATTAATGCTACTTTAGATAGTTTGAAACGATTAGAGAATTTAAAAAATGAAACTATTTTCTTTGAACAACAAAGAGCAATTAATCAGGTCCGACAACAAGTTTTTCAACAAGCCTTAAAAAGAGCTCTAGGAACTTTGAATAGTTGTTTGAATAGCGAATTACATTTTCGTACTATCAGTGATAATATTGGTATCCTCGGGTCTGTGGAATAAATAACTGATTAGCTTTTTGACTATTTACTCTAGTTTACAGTTTAGAGTTTAGGTATTATTTTTTCCCCTTCCTTCCGAAAAATAAAAAAGAGATACTAATGGGAACTCTTCGAGCTGACGAAATTAGTAATATTATCCGCGAACGTATTGAACAATATAATAGAGAAATAAAGATTGTGAATACCGGTACCGTACTTCAAGTGGGCGACGGCATTGTTCGTATTCATGGTCTTGATGAAGTAATGGCAGGTGAATTAATAGAGTTTGAAGAGGGTACAATAGGTATTGCTTTGAATTTGGAATCAAATAATGTTGGCGTTGTATTAATGGGTGATGGTTTGATGATAAAAGAGGGAAGTTCTGTAAAAGCAACAGGAAGAATTGCTCAGATCCCTGTGAGCGAGGCTTTTTTGGGTCGTGTTATAAATGCTCTGGCTAAACCTATTGATGGTAGAGGTGAAATTTCATCTTCTGAATCTCGGTTAATTGAATCTCCTGCCCCAGGTATTATTTCGAGACGTTCTGTATACGAGCCCCTTCAAACGGGACTTATTGCCATTGATTCAATGATCCCTATAGGACGCGGGCAACGAGAATTAATTATTGGAGACAGACAGACTGGTAAAACAGCAGTAGCCACAGATACGATTCTCAATCAAAAAGGACAAAATGTTATATGTGTTTATGTAGCTATTGGCCAAAAAGCATCTTCTGTGGCTCAGGTAGTGGCTACTTTTCAGGAAGGGGGGGCAATGGAATACACTATTGTGGTCGCCGAAACAGCGGATTCGCCTGCTACATTACAATATCTCGCTCCTTATACGGGAGCGGCTCTGGCTGAATATTTTATGTATCGTGAACGACATACTTCAATAATTTATGATGATCTTTCCAAACAGGCACAAGCTTATCGTCAAATGTCGCTTCTATTAAGAAGACCCCCTGGTCGTGAAGCTTATCCAGGAGATGTTTTTTATTTGCATTCACGCCTTTTGGAAAGAGCCGCTAAATCAAATTCTCGTTTAGGTGAAGGAAGTATGACTGCTTTACCAATAGTGGAGACTCAATCTGGAGACGTTTCGGCTTATATTCCTACTAATGTCATTTCTATTACAGATGGACAGATATTCTTATCTGCCGATTTATTCAATGCTGGAATCAGGCCTGCTATTAATGTAGGTATTTCTGTTTCCAGAGTAGGATCGGCGGCTCAAATTAAAGCCATGAAAAAAGTAGCCGGCAAATCAAAATTGGAACTAGCTCAATTTGCAGAGTTAGAAGCCTTTGCACAATTTGCTTCTGATCTAGATAAAGCTACTCAAAATCAATTGGCAAGAGGTCAACGATTGCGTGAATTGCTTAAACAATCTCAATCAGACCCTCTCGCGGTGGAAGACCAGGTAGCTACTATTTATACCGGAACGAATGGATATCTTGATGTGTTAGAAATTGGACAGGTAAAGAGATTTCTCATTGGGTTGCGTACCTACTTAACAAAGAATAAACCTAAATTTCAAGAAATTCTATCTTCTACCAAGATATTCACTGAAGAAGCCGAAATCCTTTTGAGAGAAGCTATTCAGGAACAGACCGAACTATTTCTACTTCAGGAACAAACATAAATGTAAATGTTATTCTATTTTTCATTCATAAATCCTCGAGAAAGATTTCTGATTTGAATCATTCAAAAAAGGGGCCCTTTATCCTTTAAAAAATAAAGTTATTTTTTCTTCTCTATCTAGAATAGATAGATGGAAAGAAATTGCGTCCAATAGGATTTGAACCTATACCAAAGGTTTAGAAGACCTCTGTCCTATCCATTAGACAATGGACGCTTTTCATTCCTATTTTCGCATTAAAAAAAGGATACAATAAAAAGAAAGATGCATGTTAAAATGAATCATGCATCTGTATATTATATTAAGTTAAGGAATATATAGCGGGTAGCGGGAATCGAACCCGCATCGTTAGCTTGGAAGGCTAGGGGTTATAGTCGACGTTGGTTGATCATTTTAAACATCTCTAATTCAAAACCGAACATGAGATTTTGGTCTCATTCGGCTCCTTTATGGAAGATCCATGTATTTCCATCAGAGAAATAATGAGATCCATAACATCTATGTCAGCTTTTTCCGAATGCATCTAAAGCTACTCGCTTTCTAGATGATCCCTCTAGAAGAGGGAGATTCTATCAAATCTTTCTAGTCTAGTTACTTCGTTCCCTATTTCTACTCGCGGGATCCTAAGGAAAATCATTTGGTTTCTACCGAGCTGAATTAATAAGCCGAGGTTCTAGTAAACCAAAACCATCGTTTTCTAGCTATTTGGCTTCAATCTACCTTTTCCATTGACAGCACAAAAAATTGAATATATTGAAGATTTAGTTACGATTGAAAATTTTGTACTATGACCCATAGATCCTTTATTCATACTCATTCAATTGGAAGAATTGAACCAATCAAAAAAATTATGCTTCTCGACTCCATGATCTTTTTAATTTTGATGGATAGAAATCGTGAGAATGTATATTCTTTCCTCACATATCCTATTGAGGGGTAAAGGATTAAATCTTTTTAAGAAAAAAAGTTTTTGATCGGAATCTTAAAAAAAAAAAAAAAAATGGAAAGACCCCTTAACTATTGAAGTTGTTAATAGAACGAATCACACTTTTACCACTAAACTATACCCGCTACATATTCATTATTAAATACAGATAGACCATTTGTCCAACAAAATAATCAGACGCAGTCAAGATAGCATCATAATCATGAAAATTCCGGCATTCACACGTATTTTGTTTTGCCGCGGCGCGGGCTTGAAAAAAAAAGACTAGTACTAAAATATTACTATATACTAGAATACTCTTATTAGAACACTATTACTCTAAATACTATAAAGACTAAATACTCTCATTTACTATAATAGACTAAGAATAGATATAGAATCTTACTCTATCTATCTTTCTATATAGAATATTAGATATTAATCTATATATAT
Organism: Dactylorhiza incarnata; assembly: GCA_033032865.1. Classification (NCBI taxonomy): domain Eukaryota; kingdom Viridiplantae; phylum Streptophyta; class Magnoliopsida; order Asparagales; family Orchidaceae; genus Dactylorhiza; species Dactylorhiza incarnata. The sequence goes on along the minus strand of JAWHQI010000998.1, from coordinate 79,267 downwards.
ATAATCTCATATTCTTTCTAAGAATTAGGAATGGCAATGAAAATTGTTCTTCTTGTTTCAATAACAATTTTGAGATCAAATAAAAATTGTTATTGTTTGATTCGTTGGAACAAAAGAAGTACTGGCCCGGCCAGTACTTAACCAGGCCGGGGAAATGAACCTTTTGCACAAAATAAAAGAAGTAAGGTATTCTTTCTATTGGATAAATCCGTTTCGAATCATTATCAAAAAATAAATAAAATAAAAATTCTTTTCAATCTTGACTTCGCGTGTCATATCACATGAGAAATTTTCAATTTGGAATGGGGAGAGATGGCTGAGTGGACTAAAGCGTCGGATTGCTAATCCGTTGTACGAATAATTCGTACCGAGGGTTCGAATCCCTCTCTCTCCGATTCCTCCGATCACTTGAAATTTTCAAATTGGAATAAATTTTGATTCTTTTATTAATTTTTTTATCTTTATCTAGTATCTATTTATTGATACATTTACCTATTAAAAAATAAAGGAAAAACTAAAAAAGAATCTCATCTCTTTTTTATTCTTCACGCCCGGGATTACGCCCCGGATCATTAGATAAGAATCCGAAGATGAAGAGAGAAACAAAGAATATTACTACTGTATAGACGAAGAGTTTAAGAGTAAGCATTACATAATCTCCAAGATAAGATCATTTTTTTTTTTTTTTAGGAAATAGATCACCTATTTTACGACACACACTATACATTATTTTGATATGATGCTCTAAAAATAAGAAATTTTTTGAAATTCATTTTCATGAATTCCTTTCTCGTATAAATATCATTATCATATAAAAAAATTCGTATTTTTTCATTACCAAAAAATTCTTGCCATATATATATACTTAGATATTGTATGGTATCTTATAAAAGAAAGGTTATAACAAAAGAAGAAATAAGCTGATTAAAAATAATCGCCCCTTTATTCAAATTCAATATAAAATAAAAGATACCAGAATTTCCCTTTTTGAATCGAGGGTTACTAATGTCATACTTTTCTGATCTTATTTATTTTTATAATCAAAATATCATCTTTTTTATCGAATAAACTATGAATTGAATATATATTTTATTTTTATCGAAAACTTACAGCAGCCTGCCAAACGAAGGCTAAGAGAAAAAAGAATAAAGGTATAACCGGCATAATGTCTACGATTGGATTAAAAAGGGCATAAGCTTCGGGCAATTTGGCGAAGAAAAAACTACTCGAATAAAGGGTAGAATTAAGACAGATACAGATGAAACTAAAGATATTAAACATAACAAACATTTTTTTCTTGTTCTTAAAAATTAAATTGAAATGATAATAAATTATCAGATTGGATTGAGTTGTTTTTCTGAGTGAAAAATGAAAAAGGCAGAGAAATGAAAGAAATTCTTCTTTTTTTTTGACTTCTCCTCAATCAAGAATCCTTCCTTACATTCTCCAATCAAATGAGAATACAAGAATTCTACTTTCATACAATATCTTAATTGAATTCTATGTAATGATCAATTCATTTCATTTTTTTGATTCTATATCTATTGTGTTGAATTCTACCGACAACATGTCTTATATGTATTTTGGATGGTTATTGACGAATAACCAATATTTCGCTTAATTTTTCTTAGACAAAATGAAAATGGGGCGTGGCCAAGCGGTAAGGCAATGGGTTTTGGTCCTATTACTCGGAGGTTCGAATCCTTCCGTCCCAGACCATTTCCATCAGAAACGAAAGATTCTTCTCTATTGAAATTTCAAATTGAATGAAAAAATGTTCTGTAACATATTGAATACAATGTTTTTCAATATGAATTCGAAGAATGATTCTTAGAATCCTCTTTTTTTTTCAGAGTTGATGATGGACAATCCCGAAAGATCTGTTGAAGATGTAAATCAGTTTTAAACAAACTTATTTTTTTCATCTGAAAAAAAAAAAATATGGGGTTAAATTAAATTAAGTGAAATCCTTTCCGGATAAATCTCTATCTATTTAGAGATAGATAAGTGTGGATTATTATGTATCGATTCAGCCAATGACTATTCATGATTCTATATTGAATCAATTGCATATGGTTCCAAATTCAAATAAAGAGGGTTGTTATGGTAAAACTTCGTTTGAAACGATGTGGTAAAAAGCAACGTGCGACTTGAAGGACATGATTGACTGTGGATTCTGATATCCACCATTTTCTATACGAATGAAGATGCTCTTGTCTCGACATAGTTTGTTCTGCTAGAAACCAAATTTTATTTGTCTTGGGTTGTTAAATAAAAAGACTAATGGTAGAGCATATGATGCAGCTCGAGCAAAACTGATTTATTAATTTATCAGGAGAATAATCTAGGGTTAGTGACAATCAATAAGTTAGATCAACTTTGTAAATATATCATCAAAAATATATGATCAATAGAAATATTATTAGAATATTCATATATATAATATAAATATATATATATATAAAAGGAGAGTTTCATATTTGAACAAGTTTGAAATAAAAAAGTCAAATTTGTCGAAATTTTGAAACTTTTTTGATCAAAAGTGTATCGCAAAGGAATCAATCTTTCATATGATTTTTCTTTGTTTCATAGAAAAACAAAAGGTATGTTGCTGCCTTTTTGAAAAGGAGTAAAGATCACCGAAGTAATGTCTAAACCCAATGATTTCACAAAGCGCAAAGCAAAGACAACGAATTCCGGAACAAGGAAACACTATTTTAATCTGTCTCAACAATTGTATCATAATTAGTAAAATAAAAAGAATAAATCCAAAAGGAGACAAAAAAAGAGGTTAGAGACAGCTCAATAAATTCTAAGGATTTTATTTTGAATTCTTTAAAAACTATTCAACTTGAGTTAGGAGTACGAATGAAATTTATTTTTTTTTTCTGTGAAGAAGGAAAAAGGCGAAAATTAGAGTTTAATTCTTTATGGATCCATTTATCTTTCTATTTCTATCTATATAGATAGAAATTATATAAATTAAAATCATTTTTTCTTGAGCCGTATGAGGATAAAACCTCCTATACGTTTCTAGGGGGGCATTTTTTATCTACATCTATCCCAATGAGCCATCTATCGAATCGTTGCAATTGATGTTCGATCCCGAAGAGAAGGAAGAGATCTTCGAAGAGTTGGTTTTTATGATCCAATAAATAATCAAACTTATTCAAATGTTCCTGCTATTTTATATTTCCTTGAAAAAGGTGCTCAACCCACAGGAACTGTTCATGATATTTTAAGGAAGGCAGAATTGTTTCAAGAAAGAATTTATAATTGATTTTTGACAAAAAATAAAGGGTAGGCTCACTAGTACCTATCTTTGTGTAATTATTTATTCAAAGTTTGTTTTCTTCTTGTTATATTCATACTTATTTTCTTATTAGTTTTTTTTCTTGCTCCTTTTTGTGGAACCCCCCAAAAAAAAGAGGGGGGGTGATCTTTCTTGTCTTTGTATTGCACCTTTCTTTTTTTGTCGCTCCAATTTCTTCTTTCTTCTTTATGTTGTGCTAATCCAACACAAATTTATATATAATTTCTTGAAATTTTTTTTTCTAACAAAATTTATTCATATTGACAACGACGTCTCGAACAAATATAATTTGATCGTAGATAAATAGATCTTTTTATCCCCATTCCCTATTGGTTCTTTCCTTCACTTTAGAAAAATAGATGGGTTTGCTGGATTTATTATTTTTTATACAAATATACAAAACGCATTTTCTTAGCGAAAAAAAAAAATTGATAAAATTGGGTGTTTTTCAATATTTATAATTCTCTTTTTTACCCGATCCACTTTATATTTTGTTGTTTATATTTGTTGCAAGTTCCATGTTTTGACGCAGTTGTGCAGTGCAATTTCATTATTATTATTATTTTTTTTTATTTCGATCATATCTACACTTTATATTGATCCGGGTTGCTAACTCAACGGTAGAGTACTCGGCTTTTAAGTGCGACTATGATCTTTTACACATTTGGATGAAGGAATTCGTCTAGACTATTGGTAGAGTTTAGAATACCGCGACTGATCCTGAAAGGTAATGAATGGAAAAAAAAGCATGTCGTAAAAAAAAAAAACATAAAAAACAATAATAGAATCATAGAAGAAAAAGAAGAAATTTCATACTCATAATGTAAAATCATAAATTGTTCTTTTTATAACAATATTAGAATTAAGTAAAGTATTTTATAGGCGAGTATAGTGAATAAATGGATAGAGCCTTATGGCTCCAATTAGAGTAAGACAAAAAAGCAACGAGCTTAT
>JAWHQI010000998.1:62500-67500 GCA_033032865.1 Dactylorhiza incarnata | reverse complement strand
TTTTGATCGTCTTTCTCCGAGGAAGAAACGAAACATAATCAACTTGAATTCGGGACAGCTATTCGAAATCTTAGGGAAAGACTTTATTTGTTATCTCATGTCTGCTTTTCGTGAAAAAAGACCAATTCAGGGGGAGAGTTTCTTAAAACAACAAGGAGCTGGGGCAACTATGCAATCCAATGATATTGAGCATGTTTCCCATCTCTTCTCGAGAAACAAGTGGGGTATTTCTTTGCAAAATTGTGCTCAATTTCATATGTGGCAATTCCGCCAAGATCTCTTCGTTAGTTGGGGGAAGAATCAGCACGAATCGGATTTTTTGAGGAACGTCTCGAGAGAGAATTGGATTTGGTTAGACAATGTGTGGTTGGTAAACAAGGATCGGTTTTTTAGCAAGGTACGGAATGTATTGTCAAATATTCAATATGATTCTACAAGATCTATAAGATCTATTTTCGTTCAAGTAACGGATTCTAGCCAATGGAAAGGATCTTCTTCTGATCAATCCAGAGATCATTTCGATTCCGTTAGAAATGAGAATTCAGAATATCACACATTGATCGATCAAACAGAGATTCAGCAACTAAAAGAGAGATCGATTCTTTGGGATCCTTCCTTTCTTCAAACGGAACGAACAGAGATAGAATCAGATCGATTCCCGAAATGCCTTTTTGGATCTTCCTCCATGTCCTGGCTATTCACGGAACCTGAGAAGCGGATGAATAATCATCTGCTTCCGGAAGAAATCGAAGAATTTCTTGGGAATCCTACAAGATCAATTCGTTCTTTTTTCTCTGACAGATGGTCAGAACTTCATCTGGGTTCGAATCCTACTGAGAGGTCCACTATAGATCAGAAATTGTTGAAGAAAAAACAAGATGTTTCTTTTGTCCCTTCCAGGCGAGTGGAAAATAAAGAAATGGTTGATATATTCAAGATAATTACGTATTTACAAAATACCGTCTCAATTCATCCTTCGGAACCAGATCCGGGATGTGATATGGTTCCGAAGGATGAACCGGATATGGACAGTTCCAATAAGATTTCATTCTTGAACAAAAATCCATTTTTTGATTTCTTTCATCTATTCCATGACCGGAACAAAGGGGGATACGCGTTACGCCACGATTTTTTTGAAAGATTCCCAGAAATGGCGGATCTATTCACTCTATCAATAACCGAGCCGGATCTGGTGTATCATAGGGGATTTGCCTTTTCTATTGATTTGGATCAAAAAAAATTCTTGAATGAGGTATTCAACTCCAGAGATGAATCGAAAAAGAAATCTTTATTGGTTCTACCTCCTCTTTTTTATGAGGAGAATGAATCTTTTTCTCGAAGGATCAGAAAAAAATCGGTCCGGATCTACTGCGGGAATGATTTGGAAGATCCCAAACTCAAAACAGCGGTATTTGCTAGCAACAACATAATGGAGGCAGTCAATCAATATAGATTGATCCGAAATCTGATTCAAATCCAATATAGCACCTATGGGTACATAAGAAATGTATCGAATCGATTCTTTTTAATGAATAGATCCGATCGCAACTTCGAATATGGAATTCAAAGGGATCAAATAGGAAACGATACTCTGAATCATATAACTATAATGAAATATACGATCAACCGACATTTATCGAATTTGAAAAATAGTCAGAAGAAATGGTTTGATCCTCTTATTTCTCGAACTGAGAGATCCATGAATTGGGATCCTGATGCATATAGATACAAATGGTCCAATGGGAGCAAGAATTTCCAGGAACATTTGGAACATTTCGTTTCTGAACAGAAGAATCCTTTTCAAGTAGTGCAGGCGGTGTTCGATCGATTACGTATTAATCAATATTCGATTGATTGGTCCGAGGCTATCGACAAAGAATATTTGTCTAAGTCACTTCGTTTCTTTTTGTCCAAGTCACTTCCCTTTTTCTTTGTGAGTATTGGGAATATCCCCATTCATAGGTCCGAGATCCACATCTATGAATTGAAAGGTCCGAATGATCAACTCTGCAATCAGTTGTTAGAATCAATAGGTGTTCAAATCGTTCATTTGAAGAAATTGAAACCCTTCTTATTGGATGATCATGATACTTCCCAAAGACCTAAATTCTTGATCAATGGAGGAACAATATTACCATTTTTGTTCAAAAAGATACCAAAGCGGATGATTGACTCATTCCATACTAGAAAGAATCGCAGGAAATCCTTTGATAACACGGATTCCTATTTCTCGATGATATCCCACGATCGAGACAATTGGCTTAATCCCGTGAAACCATTTCATAGAAGTTCATTGATATCTTCTTTTTATAAAGCAAATCGACTTCGATTCTTGAATGATCCGCATCACTTCTGGTTCTATTGTAACAAAAGATTCCCCTTTGATGTGGAAAAGACCCGTATCAAGAATTATGATCTTACATATGGACAATTCCTCAATATCTTGTCCATTCGCAACAAAATCTTTTCTTTGTGTGCCGGTAAAAAAAAAGATCTTTTTTTGGAGAGAGAGACTATTTCACCAATCGAGTCACAGGTATCTGACATCTTCATACCTAACGATTTCCCACAAAGTGGTGATGAAACGTATAACTTGTACAAATCTTTCCATTTTCCAATTCGATCCGATCCATTCGTTCGTAGAGCTATTTACTCGATCGCAGACATTTCTGCAACACCTCTAACAGAGGAACAAATAGTCAATTTGGAAAGAACTTATTGTCAGCCTCTTTCAGATATGAATCTATCTGATTCAGAAGGGAATAACTTGCATCAGTATCTCAGTTTCAATTCAAACATGGGTTTGATTCACACTCCATGTTCTGAGAAGTATTTACCATCCGGAAAGAGGAAAAAACGGAGTCTTTGTCTAAAGAAATGCGTTGAGAAAGGGCAGATGTATAGAACCTTTCAACGAGATAGTGCTTTTTCAAATCTCTCAAAATGGAATCTGTTCCAAACATATATGCCATGGTTCCTTACTTCGACAGGGTGCAAATATCTCAATTTCACCCTTTTAGATACTCTTTCAGACCCATTGCCGATACTAAGTAGCAGTCAAAAATTTGTATCCATTTTTCATGATATGATGCATGGATCAGATATATCACGGCCAATTACTCAAATTACTCAGAAGATTCTTACACAATGGACTCTGATAAGTGAGATTTCGAGTCAATGTTTACAGAATCTTCTTCTGTCCGAAGAAATGATTCATCGAAAGAATGAGTCACCCATTCCATTGATATGGGCACATCTGAGATCAACAAATGCTCGGGAGTTCCTCTATTCAATCTTTTTCCTTCTTCTTGTTGCTGGATATCTCGTTCATATACATCTTCTCTTTGTTTCCCGAGCCTCTAGCGAGTTACAGACAGAGTTAGAAAAGATCAAATCTTTGATGATTCCATCATACATGATGGAATTTCGAAAACTTCTGGATAGGTATCCTACATCTGAACTGAATTCTTTCTGGTTAAAGAATCTCTTTCTAGTTGTTCTGGAACAATTAGGAGATTCTCTGGAAGAAATACGGGGTTCTGCTTCTGGTGGCAACATGCTATTGGGTGGTGCTTATGGGGTCAAATCAATACGTTCTAAGAAGAAATATTGGAAGATCAATCTCATTGATCTTGTAAGTATCATACCAAATCCCATCAATCGAATCATTTTTTCGAGAAATACGAGACATCTAAGTCGTACAAGTAAAGAGATCTATTCATTGATAAGAAAAAGAAAAAACGTGAACGGTGATTGGATTGATGAGAAAATAGAATTCTGGGTCGCGAACAGTGATTCGATTGATGATGAAGAAAGAGAATTCTTGGTTCAGTTCTCCACCTTAACGACAGAAAAAAGGATTGATAAAATTCTATTGAATCTGACTTATAGTGATCATTTATCAAAGAATGACTCTGGTTATCAAATGATTGAACAACCGGGATCAATTTCCTTACGATACTTAGTTGACATTCATAAAAAGGATCTAATGAATTATGAGTTCAATAGATCCTGTTTAGCAGAAAGACGGATATTCCTTGCTCATTATCAGACAATCGCTTATTCACAAACCTCGTGCGGGGCTAATAGTTTTCATTCCCCATCTCCTCCCTTTTCGCTCCGCTTAGCCCTATCCCCTTCTAGAGGTATTTTAGTGATAGGTTCTATAGGAACTGGACGATCCTGTTTGGTCAAATACCTAGCGACAAACTCCTATGTTCCTTTCATTACGGTATTTCCGAACAAGTTCCTGGATGACAAGCCTAAAGGTTATCCTATTGATGATAGTGATGATAGTGACGATACCAATATTGATGATAGTGACGATATTTATATTGATGGTAGTGATGATGACCTTGATATTGATACGGAGCTGCTAACTATGTATATGACGCCAAAAATAGACCGATTTGATATCACCCTTCAATTCGAATTAGCAAAAGCAATGTCTCCTTGCATAATATGGATTCCAAACATTCATGATCTGCATGTGAATGAGTCGAATTACTTATCCCTCGGTCTATTAGAGAACTATCTCTCCAGGGATTGTGAAAGATGTTCCACTGGAAAGATTCTTGTTATTGCTTCGACTCATATTCCCCAAAAAGTGGATCCCGCTCTAATAGCTCCGAATAAATTAAATACATGCATTAAGATACGAAGGCTTCTTCTTCCACAACAACGAAAGCACTTTTTCATTCTTTCATATACTAGGGGATTTCACTTGGAAAAGAGGATGTTCCATACTAACGGATTCGGGTCCATAACCATGGGTTCCAATGCGCGAGATCTTGTAGCACTTATCAATGAGGCCCTATCAATTAGTATTACACAGAAGAAATCCATTATAGAAACTAATACAATTAGATCAGCTCTTCATAGAAAAACTTGGGATTTTCGATCCCAGATAAGATCGGTTCAGGATCATGGGATCCTTTTCTATCAGATAGGAAGGGCTGTTGCACAAAATGTACTTCTAAGTAATTGCCCCATAGATCCTA